>BQNB010083106.1:17658-29130 GCA_026074375.1 Tanacetum coccineum
AGCGTTTGGTTATATCTTTGTTTGTTCAAGATTACTGTTTTATTCATAATACTTCTAGGTATTAAGGTGTAGATTCCGCATACACTTTAATATACATACAAAGTTTCTACAACAAGTTATTTTGGATTTATCCAAGGTAATTTAACCTTAGACAACCTAAGGAATCGATCTAGGTTTGGGATCAACAAATGGTATCAGAGCTTTGCTTTGAGAAACTTTGATCTAGAAGACATGGAGCTTGAATCAATGGTTCTTGTTAACAGAACCTTCGTATTGGAATTTTGTGCCAAGGTTCACAACATAATGACATGGGTCGACTGAGGGATCGTGACTTAGTGAAGCTCATGTAGGGATCGTGTTGTCTCTAATCAAGTAGATTCGAAGAATCTACTTGACAGGATTTCTTGCTCAAAGCATAGGATCTTCTAACACACATGTATTAGATTCGCCATGCTTGCTTGTTCTCATTAACGGAACGTCTCAAAGCAGACAACACGGTAAGAGTGAATCAGATAGTTACTATCTTTTTGATTAAGTCGTCAATTTATTTACTGGATCAAAATCGATATCTAGTTGGCATAAGCTCAATTCACATAGAATCTTGCAAGTCACCTACCGCAGATCTATTTGAGGTTGACTCTAGAAGGGTTTCCATTCGTCACTGTGAATACTAAAGAGTATCACTCTGAATGTTCTGGCAAGATCTCAAGGATAATGCGTAGGACTCTTTGTTACCAACTGTTGTTTAAAGGTAAACAACAAGTGTTATATATGGATTGTGTCCTAAGGAGATTTATAATTTGATCTCTCTTGGCTCTAGACTCGATTTGTGCACTTTGGTTTTAGTACTCGGAGGTTGGAGCTGACTGCCACCTTTTCAATACCAACAATCTCGGACTGAGATGTCAAAAGATAACGTTTGTATCTACGTGACAAATGAGACAAGTTTCTTTTGAGAGAAACTCGAATGGATGGGAAGGGTTGTGCATTGCATCATTGAGTCCATGATGTCTTTCTTCAATACCAACAACCATCTTTATGATTTTGATAGATTATGTATTGACTTGGTTTCTGCCCAAGGTGTGTGGAGGGCTTCTTTCTTTTCAACCTTTATCCATACATTTCTTTTTCATTCTTCAACCCTTTCAATGCTTACCAAGACGTCATTACTAACACCTTATTATGTGATGACATCAAATAACGTCTATTTTATAGCATCTTTATCCCATGTTATTAACCCATTTTGTATAGTTATTGCAAAGAAATGTTACTTAATCGTTTATAATTAAGAATTACAGTAATTATTGAGTAATTGGTGAAAGTCAGCAAAAGGCGCGCATTCTGAAGCTTAAATGAAGATATTTTGAAGAATACTATTTTAAAGACCAATACGTCGTATCCATCAAAGAAGATACGGCGTATCCGTGCCTGCACTCACCAAAGACCACAGAAGGATAAAGATCAATACGCCGTATTGGTATGTGCTAAATTACACATACCTTTTTCCATTAAAAACGGACTTAAAAGACCAAAAACAGACAGAAATTGCCAAATATATGTTTGTTTTGCATTTGTGTTGTGCAGGAAATGGATATCCAGAAAAGGACGAAAAACAAAGCCAAAAACGACAAAACTGAGCACGGAATGGAAAAGTGTGAAAAGACAAAGCCAAATCGAAGCCAAAAAGTCAATCAAGTCAAAAAGTCAACAGGAAAGTCAAACAGTCAAAGTCAAAGTCAACCCCGGCAACGTCAAAGTCAAAAGGAAGTCAAAATCAGAAGAAATATAACTTGAGGGACCAAAAATGTCAAATCCCTAAGTGTATCACAAGAAGAAAAGACTACAAGGGCTGATTTTGCAATTTACTTGAAATAACAAGTGAGGGGGCATTCCTGCCAAAATCCCAAACTTGTTTTACCACATGGACTGTTTTTGCAAAGAGAGTTATAAGGTTGAGGGGGCATTTCTGCCAAACCCTCAACCTTGTATCACCAAAGGGACTATACATGCAATTACTCATAACACGTTTGGGGACTAAACTTGCCAAGTCCCCAAACTATTAACACCCATCAAGGACGAAATGTGCAACATACCTTATAACTTCGGGGGACCAAACTTGCCAACTTACCAAACCTTTACCCTGTCACCTTTTTATAACTCCTTTTCCCGCCATTTTTCCCCCAAACCCATCACGGGTTTTCTCCCCCTCTTTTACCCTGCAACACCAAGCAAAACCCCATGGACAAAACATCCTCAACATTCAACACTATCACACCCACTCAAGTATAGCTAAACCTAACTTGAAAATCTACATCTCGAGCAACACCAACGGCTGAGATAGTGATCCAAAGAAGCATTAGGTTGAAATCAATGGCCAAGGATAGCTTATGATGGTTTGCACTCACAAGAGAAACACAATATGTGTTTATGTCTCTCAGAAGAAACACAAGCTTAAGGAATTGAAGACTTGGGTTTTCGGGTATAAATACCCAACCAAATGTAGCAAAAAGACCTCTTTTTATAATGTATGTAATTCAGTCTAAATGGTTTTTCCATTTTCAGCATTGTATTTCACCTTTTAGTTAATGAAAATTCGAAAATTGCTCAAAAATTTGTCATAGTTTCTTTCACTTAACCTTTGAATTGTTAAATATTTGATTTTAAAAGTTTCCCAACACCTTATTTAACTAGTATAATCAAAATAGTCAAGAGAAATTAAAGCTTAGTGGTGATTTCAAGTTTAAGTCAAAAATTTGACTTAAGAAAGTCAAATAAGCAAAAGTGGGGTTCGGGTTAATTTTGGATGGACCCATGGGTTGATATAAATTCAGAAGTATAAGGACTTAGGGGTGGTTAGGATTAGATTTAGGTTCCTTTTCATTTGGACCCTTTGTAAGTCTATCTTTTAAATTTTTGCTTATTGTTACTATTCATATGCTTATTAGCTTATAGTTTTGCCTTTTTTATTGCTCATCTTGCTTACTTATGTGATTTTTATGCTTATAGTCTTTCTTTAATGCTTTTATATCTTTCATTTGAGTTTTTATGCAAAAACTGCCAAATTTGCCTTGTAAACTGCTTATTGCTATATTACTTATTTAAGTGCTTATTTGTGTGTGCTTTTTGATTATTTTTGCTTAACAAACCTTTGTTGTCAACTGTTTTTCAAAATCCTTGCTTAAAGCTCTTTAAATCAGTTTTTAAAAGCATTTTCAAGATTTAAAGGGGTGTTTGGATCAAGGGATTAAAATGGGTAATTTTGGGTAATAATCCATTTGGGTCATTTGGCTTTCTTTGTCAAGCATTTTTAAGTCACTCTTAATCTGTTTTTAAAAGGTTTTCAATCTTTAGGCTTGATTTAATGTTTATCTAAATGGTCCTTTAAAACTGTTGGACCATAACAGTTTCAAAGTTCTCATTTTGATAAGCTAGTTTAAACCAACTTTTGAATGTTGTTTTTGTGTCCCTTAATAGAGTCAAATGCATAGGTTCAAGTATCTCTAATTCCCCTTCGTCTTTGTTAAAAATCTGTCCATTTTTTTATGTGTCATTTTTAGTTAAAAACCACCATTTTCATTTCTAAATATCAGTTGGTAAATATTGTTTTTAGACTTTGAATTTTTGTACACAAGCTCTTTAAGAGCTTATCTCAATCTGTTTTAGCTTACTTTTTATTTTGGAACTTATTTTGTAGCTTATTTTTACACTTGCACTTGTCCTCTTTAAAACTGAAAACACAAAAAAAATTCTCCCCTGGTGCAAACAGCCCTTTTCCTTGTCCCTTTTCTCAGATTATATGCTTTTCAAATTCTTTTCTTTTTGTCCTTTTAGATAGTTCTTAGGTCACTCTTCAAGCTCATATAAGCCATTAAGCCCCTAGGTCACTTTAAGTGGCTTATTTTTAAGCCAAAATTTTGTCCCCAAGGCTGTTTTGCCTGTAGTATTTAGGCATTTGGCTTATTGGCTTATTTGAGTTTTCTAGGCTGTTTTATTTGCTTATTTTTTATGATATATGATTATTAGGTATAGTCTAGTGCTTATCTCAGCTTGTTGCCTTTTACTCAGCTTATTGTGCTAAAACAATAGCCCTTAGTTAGCTTGAAGCCCATTTTTTGTTCATTTCCCCTGGTGCTAAGGGCTTACCTTTAAGCCTACTTTTCTAGCTTATTAGTGCACCTTAGTTCAAGTTGTTGGCTTTTCTAGAAAGCTAATAAGCTCCTTGATAAGCCCTAGGTATCTCAGGACTTAGGAACCCCTCTAGGTTGCTTATTTTTAAGCCCAAAAGTACCCCTTTGTCTGTTTTGACAATTTATGCATTCAAATTTGCTTATTTGCTTATTGTTCTTGTTCTTCTTCACTCTTTTTCTTATTTAATTTTCTCATGATTCTTAATAGGTAGGCCTTAACCATTTTAAGCATATTTTGATTAGTTTGAAGCATATTTGAGTTTATTTTGAGTTGAATTAGTCTAAGAACTTAGTTAAAAACTAAGTCCTTACAATTCAAGAGCTTATTCTAAGCTTATTATTCTTTTCATAAAAAAGTTCAAGTTTTAAAAGTGCTTATCTTTTTGAGTTTAACAAGTTTGTAAAAAAAAAAAAAAAAACCACAAAGGTGAAAGTAGAAGTCGGGGTGATTCAAGACTCGAACCCCCGACCTTCTACACTGTTCAACCCTCTACACACATACACACTCTACCCGCTCGCCCCTTAATGGGTCTTTTCTGTAAGACTCTTGGGCGCTTTGGTATTTAAGTGTTGTTTTGGCCTTTAAGCCAATAAGCTGTCGAGCTTTTATTTGTTAAGCTGTGGCGACTTAGCCTATTTTTCCTAGGACCGCCATGGTCACATAAGCTTTTATTATGTAAATTTTTCAGAATTTTTTATAAAGTTTTAATATTTTTTATAATTTATTTTCTTTTTAAACTTAAAAAAATCATAAAAAATAAAATATTAAGCGTAAGAAAATATAAATCTTTTTCTAAAATTTTCTTTTTCATATAATTTGTAGAAAAATAAAAAAGATACTGTAGCTAAAATTTTTCACAAAATTTACTTTTTTAAAGAACGTGATATCGTTCCCGTTCTTGACTTGACTCGTTATTGGACAAACGACCTCCATTTTTAGTGCTAGTTTTTTTTAAACTTCGTTATTTGGTCTTTAAGAATCTATTTTAGCTTTTAAATTTGTTAAAGGGAATTAATTTGCAAAATTTAGGTTTTTAACCCCTCGTTTTTCTGTGTCCCGTTTTAGGTTTTAAGTTATATATCTTTCGTTATAGGTTTTATTTTAATCTGTTTTTGGCATATTTAACTTGTAGGAAATAGAAAAGCCAATCATACCTCTGTCATATCAAGAACAATCAAACACCATTCCGTCATTCGATTTTCCCATTCAAAATCATGCCTCACTCTTTGGGACATAACGAGCCCGGGACTCATAGCTCGCTATGACTTCGCATCAACTAACTTTATTTTGGTGACTTTTGACCAATTCCTTTGTGTAAAGGTAATTGACGAAGTGTTTGCTTATATATTATCGTATATAAAGAATTGATGACGAATCACCCATCTATTTTTAAAGTCCTAAAAAATTAAGTAAAAAAAAGATTACTTAATTGAAAGCTGTAAAACCATTAAAAATATTCACCATACCACATTTAAAAGCCTTTAAAATCCTTTAATAGCCAAAACTTGTAACACCCCAAAACATGTAACAACCAATTAAATGGTAAAGTTGTAATGGCCCATATACGTTTTTTAAAACAGTCAACTTGTAACTGCTAACATTGATATTGTCATCAATTCAGTCAAATTGTAATTGTTGCATTCATGTACTCCATTTGTAACGGTCCATTAAACATCATTTAAGTGTAAATCACACATTCAAATACGAGTATAAAAACCTAACACACTAACAAAATTCATTACATCATTTTCATCTCTCTATTTTATCTATCTTAAAAACACAAACAACACCTTTTCTCTTTCTATTTCAAACCACTCATAATTCCGCCGTCCTCACATATAGATTTTGCCGCCACCGCAAAAACAAAACCGTTTTTTTCTAAACCGGGCCAACATTTGCCAACATCATGTGTTGTCAGCAACTACCGTCGCCATTGTCTCCGCCGTCTGCCAAGCTAATGATCATGGCTTTGGAGGAATACGGGTACCAAAGCAGAAGAGGAATACGAATACCAAAGAATTGGAGGTCTTCTTATTCCGGTGACGTCATTTAAAAAAAAGTGATGAAGAGGGTTTAAGATGTTTGATTTGGATGATTTTGTTAAAATGTTTAATGACATCATGGTTAATTGTTGCAAGGATGATTTCAAAAAAGTTAAGGGCTTATATCGTTGATGTCAAATGCTAAGGTTTGATGGATTTGGATTTTTTTAGGGATAGAGTCTTATGAATTAATGATTGATCTGCAAAGCATTCGTGATCCTGAATCTATTAACTTTTGATGAAGTGGCTGAGATTTTAAGTTAGTTTTTTTTCATCATGTTATGTTAGTGATTTGGTGATTGTAGTTTTGAATTGATGATCGATGATGATGATGATAACCCGTTTGGGGTTTTATTTTGTCGAATTGTTAGAATTTTAATATTTGATTTGTGATTATTGAGGTTTTTGGAATTGTTCAATTTACTTAACTACTACTTACGTGTCACACCCTCAAATCGGCCCTGGACGGAATACGTGTCCGGAGGTGTGACGTTCCTGGATATCTCAAGTACAAAGCATAAAGAACGACCTCTAAGGGTACGTTTTAAAAATAAACACCGTTGCATAAATTTAAAATAATAATAAGTTTACATCAATCAAATTTAAAAGATTCAAAAGTTAAAATGTGGAAGCTTTAATAAGTTCAACAACGGTATTTAAGATAACATAGATGAAATCTGAAAACTGGTTCGGGCAATTAGACTTCTATAGATATAGACTACATCTTTCAATATAACACACCTGATGAAAAACAAGCTTAAAACGTTCAACCATAAAGTTGAAGGTGAATTCATTGTTTAAATTTGATGTAAATAAAGGACACAAGATTTTGACAGGCATGCGACAGTATAACAAATAGCAATCTTTCACATAGAAGAGTATTTACATTGCAACTAACATCTCATGACACGCTGAGTGCTAAATACTGAGACATAAGCTTTCATATTAGCTATAGTGATTGCTTGCCCAAGAGGGAAATCAGACCTAAGATTTTCTATCCGAAATTCGACAAGACAAATATCTGTTTAAATCGAAAACACCCGTGGGAGTAAGTGGCGACTTACCCGGATAGGAATAATTAGTCCCAATAGAATTATTTATTCACTCTCGCTTCCTCACAACCGGTCCTTTGGTCAAGAGATTAATATTCATAGATAGTTTTGGCAATAGTGTCTAGCGCACTATAGCAACACGAAAACCAGGGATAAAGTCCTCATGAAAATACTTGTGTCCGATTTTAAAAACAAGCAATGTTACTCATCCCAAAGTTATAAAACATTTATTCAAAACGAGTAAAAGTGTGGGGCTATGAACCCACCTTATGCGAGTTGTGGATCAAAAGGAATCAATCAAGCGAAAACAAATCTCACGGTACTCGCGACATCCTAGTATATAGTGGCCGTCTTAGAATAATGTACAACGAATAATCTTGAAACAGAAGAGTTTTGACCATCCTATCATGATAAGACATGGAGTATCCTTTTGCAAAACCGTAATTTCAAAAGTTATAGTTTGACAAGATCCTCGACACTTAGTGTATTTCGTCTTTTAGTGCATTTCGTCTTTTAGTGTATTTTGTCTTTTAGTGTATTTCGTCTTTTAGTGACCCGACACACCAAAGTTGACTCAATAATCGTAAATGTTGACCTAAACTCGACACTTAACGTTATTCTACATTTTATCATAAGTTTGATAATAAAAGTATATTTTTCGACGCATTTATAAAGTTTATAAATTTTCGGCATGACCTTTCTAAAAATATCGACTTTCCATTTGTATTCATCTTGACTCGTGAAAATCTATTTTTGACAACACCGCAAATATTACAACAAATTTATTCTAAACCTAAACCTCTTCGACTTTCAATTTATGTTTCCAACAAAACAAACATCTAACTTAATCTCTTTGCCAACAATATTCAAGCTCGCTATACGATAAATCTCAATAAATAACATAGCCGTAATAATAACAATATATATATCAAAATAGTCACAACAAACTTTTACACGCAAAAGTACAACTACTTTTTATGTTCTTCCATTTATAAATAAAAAGACTAAACTTTGAGACTTGTAGTTTTATAGAAAAATAGGTAATGATTTTCACAACGATCCTGTTGTACACATTGTTCGGAATGATCATACGAATGCAAAAGTACAACTCATTTATGAAAAAGTAGAGATGACTTACAAGAAAACACGACGAAAGATGATTAGAAACTAAGAACAACCCAAACGTTGTTTATAAACTACCCGGATAGAAACAAGAATCAACCTCGAACAATATATCTTCAAATGGTAGATCAAAGATTAAAAACAAATGGATTTATGTGGGTGTTTTTAGGCGTCAGCCAAGAAAGAAAAAGGAAGGAGAATGTGTGTGTTTTTCTAGTGAGAGATTTTGTTTAGGAGTGAATGAGAAGTAAATGAAAATAGGTGGTTATATGTTAGTATGAGATAGGATGCATCTAGACTTGGTGCATGTCTTTGTTCGGCCGAGTACAAGGGAAAAAGGGGGACCGAAATGATCCGCGAATGAGAGCCTAGGAAGGACCTTGTACAAGCCACTTTGTAGGAAGTATGTTAAGTTGTATCAAAATTTCAAAATGGAATCCCATGCTAGGGAGTATGTGTGTATCCGGTTATGCTAAGGCAAAAAAGGGGGGACCAAAATGGTCTCCAACATTCCAGGAATGGTAGTGCATGCTCATGAATTAATTTCCAGGGTTTCCATGCATACATGCATAGGTATAGCTTAAAACACGTATCACGTAAATAAAGAAACGAGTAACGGTATCACGGAAAATTATGAAATTTTAAATATTAATTAAAAACGTAAAAACGCGTCTAATGACGAAAGACTACGATGAAGTACATTATGGTTCGCTCCCGGAGACGATTCTCAGATATTTACGGGACAACTTCCCGGTTACGCGTAAAAGTTATACGAAACTTATAAAAATTCAAATGATTAGACGAAAAACAGTTATGATACTGAACGGAAATTCACGGGTTGTGACATTCTTTCCCCGTTAAAAGAGCTTTGTCCTCAAAGCTTATGACGCAACCTCTGCCATGGGTGCAGAGTTGGTGAAAAGGTGCGGGTATTTCTTTTGCATTTGGTCTTCACGTTCCCAAGTGAACTTAGGAACCCTCCTAGAGTTCCAACGTACTTTGACAATCGGAATACGACTCTGCTTCAGACACTTGACCTCACAGTCCATGATCTCGACAGGTTCTTCGATGAAGTTCAATTTGTCGTCAACTTGGATTTCATCCAGTGGTATAGCAAGAGGTTCATCAGCTAAGCATTTCTTCAAATTCGAGACGTGAAACGTACTATGAACTCTGCTCAATTTCTCTGGGAGTTCAAGACGATAGGCAACGGTTCCTACTTTAGCAATGATCTTAAAAGGTCCAATATAACGAGGGTTCAACTTTCCCCGTTTGCCAAAACATATCACTCCTTTCCACGGAGATACCTCTGACTTAAATATCTAAGGGTTTGCGTCTCACGTCATCATAACTCTTTTGATGATCACAATTACTATTGTCGTGTCCTCACGCAATAAAATACATGCGCGTTTAAAACTAAAAATTCCAATCCCTCCAAACTAATCACCTTGAAAAGTAGCAGAGTGCTCATCTAAAGGGATTAAGGAATCAATAGTTAAGAAAACGCCCCGTTTTTCCATTTTCAACATTTTTCCATTTTTCCTTCTTTTTTTAGCAACTAACTAATTTGACTTTCGTTATTTTCATAACCGTTAAGGATCATAGAACAAGATGCATTTCGATCTGAAAATGCCCCCAAAAAGGAGAAATTCATCATTCTCGACTTTTCACTCGCTCCAAACGAAGCTTAAAACGAAATCACAGTTAAATATCAGTTAAAATGCTAACACTACTCATATTTGCAACTTGTGAACTTTTCACTCCCGACAATTATTATATCTTAGGTGAATGTGCTATTTTGAATTTCAACCATGGATCAATGTTTTGCAAAATTCTACGTTTCACGTTCCACCCGAGAATAATGAGTTTGAAGGCGAGATCATCCCATGTAGCGACTTTCGTCTCGGCACATCCCAACCTTGCGGCTAAGTGACCAGGCTTTTGACACCCCTCAGAGACTAGTATCGGGACTCACGGACCTTAGTTTTCAAAAACTCTCAGGTTTCCCGTATATACATAGCTTTAAAATAGAATAGTCAAAGTTCAAAAGCATATTTAAATTTAACAAAAAGAAATCTATTTATTAATTCATCCTTAATATTAAACATAACATTTATGCAAACATCGGTTGTGAGCCGGCAAGATGCATCAAACTTTTATCAGTCTCGGATTTTTATTCTTACTATGGGCTTTCTTTAAAAGACTACCACATCGGTTGTGAGCCGGCAAGAGGTAGTAAACTTTTATCAGCCCACATCTTTTATTATATTTTTTTTTTTTATCATTTTTTATATTTTCATCATTTTTTTTTTCATTTTTTCATTTTTCATTTTTTTTATTATATTTTTTATAGAAGACTTCTTTTTGAAAAATTCAAGTATAAATTTGAACTAAGACTGAAATTTTTGCTATACATTACATAAAAATTGTTGATTTAAGTTTAATCTCCAAAAATAGCACGTATATTAATCCGGTTAAGAGCTTATGGGAGAAAAAGCAATAAGTTACATACATGAGCTCTTAATATTTTCAAATAATATTTGTTTAGCATCCTACTCATACTTAACTCTATTATTTTTCGTTCTTCGCGAATTAGCGAACGCTTAGCCTAAAAGTTAAAGAACAAGCTAGAGCTCAACACGCTCGATCGGGTCAAAATTTACTCTTATTCTTACCCAGCAAGAAAGTCAAAATTGTGACAAAAACACTTATTTTATTTTTATTTTTCTACAAATAAAACTTAAAAATTTTAAATTTTTGATTTTTTTGTGGGAAAACGGGGTACGTGGGAACAAAATAATAAGCACGCAACATCAAATCGATAGATTCCCTCCCCAAACTAAAACGAAACATTGTCCTCAATGTTTAAGGCGGGTCTTTATGTAAATCTAAGCCGTTTATTAATTATGCAAAGATAAACGTGAATCGATAAGATGAAAGGATATCAGATTTCCCCAAACTAATTTCTAACAAAGGATAGGAAGCTCGAGTGATCCGGGACACAACACCGAACACGAGAGTCTTCAGAAAATTTTGGGTTTAATCCTGCAATAATCACAAGTACAAAC
>BQNB010083107.1:3796-28226 GCA_026074375.1 Tanacetum coccineum
TCTACCAGTACTAACTTTAACTAACAGACTTAACTTTAATACTAACAGTATTAAGTCTGTTTACAATATTTTCCTAACACTCAACACAATTATAAAAGTCACAATCTTTAATCAAATGCAATTTACTACCACAAACAAAACATTTCTTAACACGCACAGAATTGTTTTTACACACATTCCTATTGTTCATTCTACTTTTATTACACATAATCCTAGGAGATTGAACATTCTCCGAACAAGAAAAACTAGGACTGCCAGCAGTGGAATTTGGGTCTTCAACATCAGACTCTGGCAAAGTCTTGATATCAACAGCAGGTGGGAAGTCTTTGGTCTTGGTCTTGAGGCTTGAATCACAGGATGCATAGGTCTCTGAGACTGAAGACTTGTCACTGTCATCACAAGAGACAAAGTCATTAGATTCTGAAAGAGTTTCAGAAGTTTTATTATCAGACTTTGACCCATAACTTACCTGCGTTTCCTCTATGTCAGACTTTGTAGAATACTAGTAATCTAATGAATCAACCAAGAACAATAAGTGAGATGTGGGTTGGATTGTTAGAGAGAAACTTGGAAAGAAGTTTAAAACCTCCTCAACAGGTTCTGTGGTACATGACAACAGGTGTAACAAATCAAACACTTCGTCTTTCCAAGTACTCTTTAAATCCTCGACCAATTTTAGTTCTTGTAGACATAGCGCTAATTTATCACTTTTTTTCAAGTTTCTTGGAAGACTCCTTCCACTTTTCAAATCTAGCTAATGTCGCTTCAAACTTAACTTCCCATTCTTTCTTTTCTTTTTGTGCCTGATCATGTAATTTTTCAGTATAACTCAATGTGTTAGTGGTGTTTTCTAGATTAGCAGATAAAATCCTAATCTTTTCTTCTAATGCAATCTGAGTTTTATGGTACCAATCTTTTTGTGATTCTAATGTTTTAACAGCATTCTGATATGCCTGAACTTTAATGTAACAATCATTATACAATCTATCAAGATTATTATACATATTATTAAGATCATTAATTTTAGAATCACAGCCAAGGGGACAGTTTTGTACCTTAGGAGAAATCCCCATCATACCAAACTCAGCAGCAACCTCAGAAACATCAGCACCACCATTATCAGCATGAAGTCCAGCCATCATCCCATATACCTTCTCAACCTCACCATGGAATCAACTGAGACCAAAGCTTTTGGTTCGTCTGTTTTAACTTCTGTGACCTTAAAAGCAGAATACCTAGCCTTATCATCAACTGTCTTCACATTACACTCCCTAGCAAAATGTCCCAATTGAAGACATTTGTAGCATCTAACCTTCCTTCTGTCAAATCTGGCAGGCTGCTGATTGTTGTAGTTCATCTTTCGTCCTGCCTTCTTCTCAAACCTGTTAATCCTCAAGGAGAGCATAGCCATTTGCCACTTTAAGTCCAATTCTTCCATCTCCAACTGATCAACCTGGTCAAAGTCTTCATAGATCATATCTTGATCTGGTTCATTCTCAGCAACAAAAGAATGCAAAACACATTCCATTATGTTATCAGAACGACCAGATGTCTGAGAAACTGATGGAACAATACTCTGCTGATCAGAATAAGTAAGCTTTGAGCCAGAGCTGGCAGCTCCAATGAAAGCAGAATGAGTGGGAGCAGCAGCAGCTTTCACACCATAACTATGACCAATTCTGACATCAAGTTCAAGTGACCTTAGTTTGTTATACAGGTCATCAAAGCTCATTGAATCAAGGCCACCTCTTGTTTTTAATGCCAAGGCAACTTGTGACCACGAAGAAGGAAGTGCTCTTAGAAACTTCAGGTTGATGTCATCATTGTCTGGCCTTGCCTGCACTTGATTCAACTGGCTCAGAATCTTCTGAAACCTGTCATAACCCTTATGTAGGCCTTCTTCTTCTGTCACAGAGAATTCTGTAAACTGCTGCTTGAGCATGGTCTTCCTCATCTTCTTTGATTCTTCATTCCCACCAAACCTTGCCTTAACTGCCATCCAAATATCCCTTGCATCATCATAATGATGAAAATCGGGCATATGATCTTCAGGTAGAGCCTGAAGCAACAAGGTTCTCACCTTATTCTCCCTTTGTACAGCAACATGCTCATCAAGAGAGACAGGAGGATGAACAATTGTATTTCCTTTCGCATCTTTTCCCAACCTCTTTGGACTGTTCCCTTGCTGAACAATCCTCCAAAGATTATGATCAGCATTCTGTATCCAGTACTCCATCTTTATAGCCCATATCTCATATTTTTCCTTCTCTAGATAAGGAAATTTTGCATTGTTGGCAGAGATAGTGGCTGTTTGGAACTGTTGAAACTGTTGTGACTGGACATTGTTAGGGTACTGCTGACCAGTATGGTTGGTCTGAGTAGGTTGAGTCAAGTGAACAGCAGGTTGTGAGAAGAAGGGTTGATTTGGTTGTGTGAAAGCAGGTTGTGAGAAAGCAGTTTGAGTGTATGTAGGCATTGGTTGTGTGGGTTCAGGTATGAAAGAATCCGAGGTATCATCTTGAGTGAATGAAGGTGAGGCAGATGGATTAGGGATAGGATAAGTGAATGGTGACTGAGTAGGTATAGACGGCATGGGTTCTGACATTGTTCACGGTTAGAGAAACAAAGTTTTGTTGTGGTAACAAGTGATTCTTCTTTATCAGAGGCTCTCTCCAGGCTCTGATACCACTTGTTAGGATCTGAAACTAGATAGATCTTCTAGCCTATGTGGTTGTATAATACTTATGTAATCACAAGTATATACGTGAGAGACTCTAACAATTGTTTAGGCGGAAACTAAACAACGCAATATAAAGAAGAACAAATATAAACAATGATCCTCTATGGATCTTTCTATTGATAATAAATTGTTTTTGTGATTTGTAATCGGTGCCAAACCCTAATGCTAAAGGTTTCTTTTATAGAGAAGAAACCCTAAATTGCTAAACAAGATTCCTAAAATTGCGTAAGAGATATACATCAATCTCTTCCTAATTTATCTCATTCCTACCTTTATGAGATAACTCTAGAATATATCTATAATTCCTGCATACAATAACCACGTCTATAAATAAGATCAGCAGATTCTATATCTCTGTCAGCAGAAATGAGAACATGACCAGCAGAAACATAATCAGCAGAAATCACTTAACGCCGCCAGCAGAAACGAACATCTCTATCAGCAGAAACGACACTTAGTCATTTTCAATAAATCCCAACAAATTATTTGTATCAATAGCCGGCAATCTTGAGAAATGGTTGGATAAACTTCAGAGTTGTTGGTGCAATGAATGGTTGTCCAGGTGTTTCCACTGGTAGCTTGAGTGTAGCACATAACACGTCTACAGTGTAAGTGATTTCCTTTCTATTAAACATGAAACGAATAGTATCATTTGCATCTGGAACTTGCATGATTGTTTTCCATAACTGCTGTAGGTACACAGTTAGAACATCAGCGGTTGCAGTCAATTCATAGCTTAAAGCATGATCAACAAATAGCTGGCCCATAATCTTACACTCCTTTTGGCACGAAATGCTTGGAAACACCGCATAATTGTTGCATCTTCCAACAGTTTAGTACTTGCTTGTATGAACAAGTTGATCAGATGGTGTGATTTACTGTGGTTGTTCCATGAAGATTATTGTATGATGAAATAAATTGATTAGTAAAATGAGATAAAGATTTGATGTATACAATTTATATAACATTTTTTCTCTTTCCACTCTGTCTGTTTTTATATGCTCTGGCAATTATTTTTTAGCATCGTTTGATCATTTTCTTTCTCAAGTACCAATTCTTGCTTTTTTCGAGTACATGCCATACGCTTTAGTAGCCTTATTCTTTTGATCTTACTTTGTATGCTCTCGTATTTCTTTTTCGAGCATACTCTGATTTGTTTTTTCTCGTATGGATTTTATCTCTCTTTCTGTTTGAGTTGCCTTACCAAAAATGTTTGTGTAATAATACTCTTTCAAGAATAATAAAGACATACTCTGATTTTGAAATATGACTATTTGTTTTGAGAAATTCAAGAGTAGATCATAGTTATAGACCACAACTCTTTAATATTTCAATCGGATGGTCACTAATAAACTAACACATTCTGTACGTTTGACAACGATCAAAACTGGATGTAACGTATACCATTGTAAAGAAATAGTCAATAAGCTACTACCTCAGTCTATGATTCAGAAAATGGTCAAAACCAGATGTAACTTGGGCCATTTACCTAATTTCATTTAGAAAAACGTGTCATGAACTAGAAAATTATTTGTAGTTTAATTTAAATCTTGTTGAAAAACTTTGTGATTTGAACATTTGAAACATGAGAATCTGAAAACGATCACAGACAGTTATATCACCACTTTTATCTATTTTCCATAAACATCTTTTTGATTTGGAAGATTTGAAAATCATGTTAACCATTCTCTTTGTGAAGCCATTTTTAAAATTTAAGCCCATTTAAGTGTTTATATGAAACCCAATAAGAAATCCATTTTGGTATCTTAAACCCATTAGGAAACCCAATATTTTAGCCCATTTTAATCTTATAAAGCCCATACGAAACCCAACAAGAGATATGAATCCGTAAGTGAAACCTTTACACGTTAGCAGCTTTTGTACACATGAACATGTTTCTAGGTTAATTTGTTCCTTGGTAAGACCTTAATGACTAAGTTTAAGTATTAGATCCCTTTATTAAGCACATTTGACCTTACAAAAGCACAAGTTTGTATATATGAAACCTATTACGGTTACGAAACCCTTTATTTGAGTATCTAAACATGTTTGTTAACTCTGATTAAGCATGATATTAACAACAATACACCTTACACACATTTAGCCTAAGTCTATCGATAAAAAACAACACATCAGATTTATGAAACCCTAAACCTAATTACGAAACCCTTAAACAATCAATTAAGCTCAATTATAATGAAAAGGAATCAAAGTAGGTCTCATAAGCTTACGTTTGAAGTAAAGAGAGATTCGAAAATCGATTTGGATCGAATGATAATCAAAGATACGAAAGAACTATGTTTGAAAGAATATATGAAAGCTCTAGGTTGCCTACGAAAGCGATAAGACGTTCGTATGAAACCTTTCCTATTTATACATCCAAAAATAATTTTGAAAATTTGACATTTTTAGTCCTTGAACTTTCATATTAATTTCTTTTGAAGTCTAATCACATAATAACACTCTTCCTTGGAGTTAAATTTGTTTCACAGCGAATCCTTTTGAAAGATTTTTGCAGTTATAAATCCCATTGTTTGATGAAATAACGAAAAAAAATTATAACTCCTCCTTGAATAAATATCCATCCAAGAATTTTTTTTTCTTTTTGGATAAAAATTATTCTAGAGATAGTTATTCTAGCGTTTATTTCTAGTTTTTTTATTTTCTAATGATGAAGTGATTGAAAATTTTTATAACTCCCCCATAAATAAATGTCTAGTTAACGAATTTATTCGAGAGATAGTTATTTTTGCAGTTTTAATCACACTTGAGAATTTTCCTGATGATAAAGTGATAGAAAATTTTTAAAACTCCCCCTTGAATAAATATCAAATTAAAGAACTTATTCAAGAGATAGTTATTTTTGTAGTTTTCAGCGCACTTTGATTTTTCAAAGATGATGATTTTGAAAAATGATTCCTTTTTGTGAATGGAAATGATTACAAAACACATATTGCACCGGTGACAAATCATTTTGATGAATGATTAACTCCCCTTAGATAATGATACATTTACAACGTTGAAAAACACATGTTGTGAAAAACAGCATCATTAAACTGATAAATCGGAGAAGATATGTGTTTGCATCATTTAAATTAGGTTTTTGTGTTTTTCAAATTTTGTCTTTTGTTTTTATTATTTTGAACTAAAAATCACAATACTTTTGTGTGTATTTTTTAATTTTTAATTTTTATTTTTGAATGTATTTACAAAAACTTTGATGTATGATATTTCATTCAATAAGATAACTTTGCAAGATGTTCCAACTCTATTGGAGTCATACATCGCATACCAATCATGTGAACTAAGTACTCTATATTTCTTTTAGAAGGGCTTTAGTAAATAGATCAGCAAGCTGGTATTCTGTCCCGAAAAAGTAAAGTTCAATTATACCTTGTTCAACATGCTCCTTTATAAAATGATATCGGACGTTGATGTGTTTTATACGAGAATTGTTGATCCCACTTGAATAGATCTTGCTTAGCTTGTAAAAGGCTTAGTTGTATTGAATAAATCCAAGACAAATATAGTAGAAACTTTGATTGAATATATCAAAGACTATGCGGAATCTAGTCTATGATACCAAGAAGAATAAACAATGAAATGATATTAAGTAAGATTGTGTAATACCAAACTTTAAGCCTCAATATATTAATACGAACACTCTTAATAGTGTTAGGGTTATACAAAACCTTGAAGCTATAACAAAACAATTTCTAGATGATATGTGAAGATAAGATATTGAGATACTAACCTACATTCCCTAGGGTCTCCTTTTATATACCAAAGAACCCTAATGGGCTTACAACGCATTTTCTATACATATATATCTTTTCCTAAAATATCTCATTCTTATCACATCAGCAGTACTAACATATAACTAATAGTACTAACTTATAACTAACAGCAAAAACTCTTCTAACAGTAGTAACTAATACTAGCAGTAGTAACTTTACAACTAGCAGTAGTAATGACTTAGAATATTTCCTGCAGTCTTCACTAATAGTAGAAACTATAACTAGCAGTAGTAATCTTCATAACTAGAACCAATAACTTAAACCAGCAGTATTAATGGTTAAGAAGCCTTTTATTCCCAACAATCCTCCCCTAAACTTGATATTCATCATATTAATCATCAAGTTTCTTTAATAAAATCTTCTTAATCTTCAGGAGGATGTATCCAAACACTCTTCTACTTCTTAAGATGTGATCTTGTAAATCTGAGAAGTTCATAAGCCATTTCACACTCATGATTAACTTTTAATCTTCTACTTAACATCTTTGAAAGAATTTCTTGTGTAAGAGGATACTTTCTTTCTACAAGCATGTGAATAGTAATTCCAATATATGTCAATAGTAAATGAATTCCACATAAATCAAATAACCTCCAGCTTATCAATGTGTAGTCTTGTTGAGCTTTCCAAATTTCATCTTCCTCACTTGGCTCAAATAAAGTTATAAGATCTCCCCCAAAGTAATCTATCATATCCTTCTGGGCTTGCTATCTTAAATCTTTCCTTTACCAGCCTGTATAGATCCAACACATCCTGTCTATTAAAATCATCAAGCATTGCACTAAATATCTTATAATATTTTTCACTTCCATCTGTCCTAATAATACATCTTGTCTTTTGCTAGAATGTGTGTCTTCCAGTCAACTATTGGATATTTTGTAGATAATGATTCAACATTCACAGCTTCATCATCTCTTGGAACTATCTCTAAACAAAGTTAAAAATCTGCCTTTTCTGCATCATCCTCTAGTTTTTGCCTCTTGACACTTTCTTCATTAAGTCCTTTACCTGCTCTTTTCTTACTAACTGTTTCCTTTCTACTGCTTTCAGTTTTCTTTTCACTTCCTTCCACCACCTCTGAATCCATAGGAACAAATGAAATCACCCTCTTCATTTCTTTATCAAACAACATCTGAATTTCTTCAAAACTTTTGTTATTCAACCGAGTGTGTTTGTATCCAGCCATGTTTCTTAGATAGGTAGACATTTAATCCCTCTTTTGTGCTTTAGTTGGTGGTTTTCTTCTGATATTTTTAGCTATAAGCTTTGCAAAGTGATTCTTCCTTTTGTCCATTAACTCTACAAACAATCTTGACCTCTCTTCAATGGTCAATTCTCCCTGTTCTTCTGCTTGTAGTCTCTGAGCTAACTCATAATCTACCTCCATCACAGCTTGAGTATTATCCCATGAAATTAAGTTAGTCTCATCTTCTTTCTGCCTTGCAATCCTTTCTTCTTCTTCTAACTCAGCCTCTAATTCTTCTGTAAGTCTTTTAGCCACTTCTTCATCAAACTTGATATGATCCTTTTTCTTTAATGGCTTCTCTGGTTCAATCATTTTGGCTTTTCCCTTGTCTTTTAGATCATGTTGTGAAGGAGGTACTGCTTTTCTTGTTCCAGACTGACTAGGTTCTTGCATAGTCACTCCTTTTGTTGGTCTAGTAGTAGGGTCACTAGATTTTTCTTTTGATCCTCTTTCTTTTGCTTTTTCTTTTGATTTCTCACTTCTCATCTTCATAAGTGTCTGAGCAATTGTGAGATCTTCATCTTTAATAAGTGTTGTTGTTGTTGGAGGAGTACTTGGCTTAGCAGTACTAACAAATACACCAATAGTAGTAATTAGTGCACTGGTAGTAGTAACATCAATATCCTGATCATACCTCCCCCGAGTCTTTGCATCCTCTTGAAGCCATGAAATATCTTCATCTTCTTCATTCCTCCCTTGTTTGGATGTATCCTCTTGATCACCCAAACTTTTATTAGTAGAGGACTCTATCTTGACTTTGAATAATCTCCTCTTGAGTTGTGGAGTTCATGCCTTTTTCTTCTTTTCCAATTTCTTGACTCTCTTCTTTAAACTAGTAATCTCCAAATCCTAAGCCGTCTTGACATTCTCTAAGGCAAGAAACATGTCAGACAATTTTATACAAATTTCCATCAATTCTATAATTTTTAGTTTGTCCTCCCCACTTCCAGGTGTGTTAACTCTTGAGATAGGTGGATCATTAGACTGTTTAGACAACCTCTCAAACCTAGTTTGCGCAGGTCTATCCCCCAATATGGTATCTTGGCGCTTGGGACCACTACCTGAACCAGTTCCCTGAGGAATAGGATCATTAAGTGTTGCCATGGATTGGGTCCTAATTATGTTACCACTGTCCTGCTTTGCATCTAAGCTAGCAGCAGTAATGGCAGCCCTTTCCATACTCTCTCCCCTCTCCTCATGGACAGTCTCATCTACTACAAGGGTAGTAGCTCCACTCGACCCTTATATCGTAGTGGCCTTTCTTTTGGTTTTCCTACGTTTGTGGGTCTTTTTAGGGTGTGATAATGACACAATAATAGGGATTGGTTCAATATTAGATGGTGAAGCAGTAGTAGGTATGTGTTGGGGTTCAGTGGGTTGTCCTGAACTTTCACCCTCCACTGCTTGTGGTTGTATCAACATAGTAGCAAACAATGGTATAATTGTGCCTTAAAAATCTTTTCCTTACCTTCTTATTTTTGCAAAAACCTTTTTAGTATGAGAAGGTGTATCATATTTATCATTTAAAACTGCTTCAAGATTTTCAATTTGATTGTTTAAAAATAGTTGTAAAAACCTTGGATACATTAAAAACTTTTTAGAATTTGGATCTAAGTTTCTTAACATACCATCAAAAATGAATTTAGAAAAATTAAATTTTTGATTCTTTGCTAAACATATAACTGCAGATGCAATATTTGTACCAAATTCATTCCATGCAGTTGATTTTGAACTTAAACATTGCAAGATGATATGTATAAGATACTTCCATTGAGGAGAAAAGAAATATTTTTGAAAAGTAATTTTATAAGAAAGTTTTTCATATCCCGTCAATTGAAGGTTTTCAAAATTTTCAGTATTTGTGAGACAAGCAATAACATCCTCATCATTAAATTGAAGATATCTCCTGAAAGATGATTCTGATATTACTATTGTCTTGCCAACAACCTTTGCATGTATTTGTCTTTCATTATTGACTATTTTTATCTTTGCAGTAGACCAAAACAGCTCAATATAAGATACATAGATAGTAGGACTTACAGTTAAGGCATATCTGATAGGGCTAGCATTCAGAAAGTCCACTATCTCATCAAAATCAGCATGCTCTGTGGATTTTTACAAGTAAGTGACCATGTTGTGAGAATCAACAAATTGTAGAGCCTCCATGAATGATAATTGTTGAAGTCGGTGATGAAATCGAGTTTGGGTTTATAATTTAGAGAGTATTAGAAGATTAATAACGAATATGATGTGATCGTATGTGCTTAAATAGGTATTAAAGAAAACATATACATGAAGTTTTTGTTTTATAGTCAAAGAATACCCTTCGCAGTTGTAACTCCAACGGTAACCTAGCAGTAGTAATTAGCCTGGAAGCACTAACTTTTGCCTAGCAGTACTAACTTTTTCCTAGCAGTACTAACTTTCGCCAAGCAGTACTATGTAATGCCTAGTAGCATTAACTTTTGAGTTACCAGTTTTAAACTCAATTTCATTCCAAAAAGCATTTCCATCATCAATGTTGATTCTCACAAGCTCTCTTTCTATTTTTATTCTCACTTTATCTCTTAGTTCTTTTTCTCACTGAATCACTCAGTCTGTTTTTGTTTTATAGATCTCTCTTTCTGTTTTTGAACTTACTACATCTCTCATTTCTTTTTTACTTATAATTCTCTCTGTCTATTTTTGATTTCTCTCAATTCTTTTAAGCTCACTTTTTCTCTCTATCTATTTTTGCTTTCACTTAATGCTCACAGTATTAATTATAACAGCATAACTAATTATACTTACCAATAGTAAGTTAGACCAACAACACTAACTTGAATTCCATCATTAGCTGCTGTTCCATTATATTTCAAGCATTATTTGTGTAAAAAAGCCATTGCATATCAACACAACTAACCTCCCCTTAATCAATACTTCAGGGGTTAAGCATTCCAATACTTACAATTAAATATTGATATCTACTAACATCAAATGCCTTTGTAAGTAAATCTGCAACATTTTGATCAGTGTGAATCTTGATCACTTGAATTAATCTCTTCTCATATGAATCCCTGATGAAGTGATGTCTAATCTCAATGTGCTTAGTCTTTGAGTGAAACACTGGATTCTTAACTATGCAGATGGTGCTTTCATTGTCAATGAAAATCTTGGTTTTCATGAAGTTGTATCCATAATCAAGTAATTGATTTTGGACCATAACACTTGTCCACAACAATTTGATGCAGCTACATACTGAGCTTCAGTAGTAAAGTTGGCAACTATAGTTTGCTTCTTGAATTGCCATGAAATTAATCTGCTTCTAAGAAATTGACAACCTCCTGTTGTGGATTTCTTGTCTAAACTTGCACCATCATAGTCACTGTCAGTATAAGCTTCCAAATCCAATGGTGAGTCCTTAGGAGACCAAAGGCCTAATTTAGGTTGACCTTTCAAGTATCTAAAGATTCTTTTCACAGCATGAAGATGTGAAACTTTAAGTGTGACTTGAAATCTTGTACAAGCACATATAACAAACATTATATCAGGCCTTGAAGATGTTAAATACATCAATGAGCCAATCATTGATCTATATAAGTAAACATCAACATCTTCAACATTTTCATCCTTCATCAAAGGCTTTAAGGTCTCTATAGGTGTGCTTGCTGTCTTCACAGTTAAAAAGCCAAACTTCTTCAAAATTTCATCCACATACTTGTCTTGACTGATGAAAATTCCATCATTTTTTTGTGTCACTTGAAGTCCTAAGAAGATGGTAAGCTCACTTATAGAGCTTATCTGGAACTTCTTATGCATTAATTTCTCAAACTCAATGCATAAATTCTTCTTAGTAGATCAAAAAATGATATCATTTACATATACTTGAACTACTAGAATATCACCTTTGATATTTTTAATGAACAAAGTCTTATCTATTGTTCCTCTCTGAAATCTATTGTCTAATAAATAGGTAGATAAAGTTTCATACCAAGCTCTAGGAGCTTGATGTAGACCATATAATGCCTTTTCTACCATATAAACTATGTCAGGGAACTCAGGATCTTCAAACCCTGGAGGTTGACAGATATAAACTTCCTCTTCAATCTTGCCATATAGAAATGCACTCTTTACATCCATCTGGTACACAACAAAGTCTTTAAATGAAGCATAGGCTCAGAACAGCCTAATTGCTTCAATCCTAGAAATTGGAGCAAAAACATCATCATAATCTATTCCTTCTTCTTGAGTGTAACCCTGTGCAACCAACCTATCCTTGTTCCTGATTACATGATATCTCTCAATTCTTTTTCTCACTGAATCACTCTGTGTGTTTTTATGTCACACATCTCTCTTTTTGTTTTTCATTCTTACCAATTCTCTCAATTCTTTTAGCTCACAAAGTCACTCTTTCTATTTTTGTTTCACACATCTCTCTTTCTATTTTTCATTCTCACCAATTCTCTCATTTCTTTTACTCACCAATTCACTCTATCTGTTTTTATTTTCACACATCTTTCTTTTTGTTTTTATGCTCACCAATTTCTCTCATTTCTTTTAACTCACAATTCTCTCCGTCTGTTTTTGATTTCTCTCAATTCTTTTTGCTCATAATTCTCTCTGTCTGTTTTTGATTTCTCTTAATTCTTTTTGCTCATAATTCTCTCTGTCTGTTTTTAATTTCTCTCATTTCTCACAGTATTAATTATACTTAACCATATTAAGTATAACTAACAGTATTAACTTAGCAATATTAAGTATAACTAGCAGCACTAATTATAATTAATAGCAGAAACTTTTAAGTTACAAGTACTTACTCAAATTTCCATCCTAAGCAGCTTTTGCATTCCATTAATCAATACTTAAGAGGTTAAGCATTCTAATACTTGTAATCAGATATTCAAATCTACGAACATCAAATGCTTTTTTGAGCAAATCTAGAACATTATGATCTGTGTGAATCTTGATCATCTGAATAAGCTTCTTCTCATTGGAATCTCTAATAAAATGATGCCTAATCTCAATATGCTTTGTCTTTGAGTGAAAAACAGGGTTCTTCACTATGTACATAGTACCCTCATTATCAATATGAATCTTAGTTTGCATATAGTTATATCCATAATCTGGCAATTGATTTTGGATCCAAAGCACCTGTCCACAGCAATTAGAAGCAGCTATATACTCAACTTCAGTTGTGGAATTAGGAACCACAGTCTGCTTCTTACAGTGCCATGAAATGAACCTGCACCCCAGGAATTGACAACTTCTTGTTGTGGACTTCCTATCTAAGCTTGATCCTGCATAGTCACTATCAGTATATGCTACCAAATCAAAAGGTGAATCCTTGGGATACCAAAGGCCCAATTTAGGTTGACCTTTTAAGTATATAAAGATCCTTTTCACAGCATAAAGATGTGAATTTTTAGGATTGACTTAGAATCTTGCACAAGCACATATTGCAAACGTAATATCAGGCCTTGAAGAATTAGATACATCAATAATCCAATCATGGATCTATACAAGTCTTTATCTACATCTTCACCATATGTATCTTTGAGCAAATGCTTATGGGTTTCAATGGGTGTGCTTGTTGTCTTGACATCACTAAAGCTAAATTTCTTCAAAATCTCAGTTACATACTTGTCTTGCCTTATAAAAATCCCATCTTCCTTTTGCTTCACTAGCAGTCCTAGGAAGAATATGAGTTCACCCATAGAACTCATTTAAAACTTGTTATGCATCATTTTCTCAAAATCAATGAATAATGACTTTATTATAGAGCCAAAAATGATATCATCTATATATGCTTGAACTAACAGAATATCACATGTGTCTCTTCTGATAAATAAAGTCTTGTCTATCTTTCCTCTCTGAAACCCATTGTCCAACAAATAAGTTAACAAGGTGTCATACCAAGCTTTGGGAGCTTGATGCAAACCATAGAGAGCCTTTTCTACCTTGTAAACTCTGTCAAGGAAGTCTGGATCATCAAATCCTGGTGGTTGACAAACATAAAATTCCTCTTCAATATTTCCATACAGAAAAGCACTCTTAACATCCATCTTATACACCACAAAGTCTTTAAATAAGGCATAGGCTAAGAATAGCCTAATTACTTCAATTCTAGCAACATGAGCAAGAACCTCATCATAATCAACTCCTTCCTCTTGTGTGTATCCTTGTGTAACCAATCTTGCTTTATTCTTAATCACAATGCCTCTTTCATCTTTCTTGTTTCTGTACACCCATTTAGTACCAATAGCCCTTTTGCCATTAGGTAAATCCACTAAGGTCCAAACCTGTTGTAACTTGAACTGTAGAAGCTCCTCTTTCATAGCTTCTATCCAGCTTGGATCTTTTAATGCTTAAATTGCCTTCTTAGGCTCTTCTTGTGATAAGAAACATGCAAACAAACAATTCTAAAAGTCTTTATGGTTGGTCCTCTTCTGAACTGAACTAAACATAGCTTGTTCAGTCACACTCTTTGTTAGCCTTCTGGTTTGAGGTGCTGAATATATGTCTCCAAAGATTTGTTCAACTGGATGATCCTTGTGAACTCTGGTAGTTGGAATAGGACTAATAGGGATATGTGTATCCAAATTATTTATGTCAGCCTCTGCACCAACATCTTCATCATCATCTGAATAGACAAATTCTTCTAATTCAGGCATATTTAGATCATCAACACATCCATAGACTATATTTTCATCAACAACATTATCCCCTATGCTAGCAGTATTAACAGTTGGACTAATAGTATTAATAGTCTTAGTGCTGTTAACACTAGCATCCTTTTCTTGATTAACTTTTGGCTCCTCTGCACTTGGAACCTCACTATCTTTATTCTTTAGATCTTTATCATCCTTTTTTCCTCCTCCCCTGATGGTTTGAATCCAGTATCAGGAGAATCCTTTGAACTAGAAGAAAATAGTGGATCTTGAATGGATAATGGTAGCAGTATGTAATCTTTGCCAGGTATTGTCTCCATTTTAGCTTTACCTGCATTATCACATGATTTTGTACTTGCATTACCATTAGATTGATTCCTTATAACAATTGGCTTATAGTTCATAGAATTTGTTAGTGCATCTATATCAAAAAGCCAATTTGGTCCACTTCCTACAATATTAGGTGTATCCTCACTAAACTTAACATGTAGGTTCTCTTCTACTATCCTAGTTCTACTGTTGAATACTCTGAATGCTTTACTTTTGGTAGAGTATCCTATAAAGAATCCTTCATCGACCTTTCCATCAAATTTACCTAGGTGATCTATGGTATTAGGATTGTAATAGGACACCCAAATGGTCACATGAAATTTAAGCCAGGTTTTCTACCTAAAAAAGTTCATAAGGGGTCTTGTTGTGAGGCTTGATAACTAACACCTTATTTTGGACATAACAAGCAATATTAACTGCTTCAGCCCAAAAATTTGTTGGCAATTTTAAATCAACTAGCATAGTCCTAGCAGCCTCCATTTTGTTGTGGAGTCTTAGCAACACTAAATTCCATCTTAATACCCTTCATTTCACATAACTGATTTATGACTGTTGATCCTAATCCTTGATCAATTCCTTAAGTTGTATAAGGTTAAATTATCTTGGATAAATCCAAAATAACTTATTGTAGAAACTTTGTATGTATATTAAAGTGTATGCAGAATCTACACCTTAATACCTAGAAGTATTATGAATAAAACAATAATTGTGAATAAACAAAGATATAACCAAATGCTCCAATATTATTAGATCAATAATACGAGTACTCTTCACTAGTACTAGGGTTTACAACCTTGAAGCTCTTCTAAATCGACTTGACAACTTGTATGTAAAACTTATGTCTTAACTAATGTCCTAGAGCCTCCTTTTATAGACTAAGGAGTCCTAGTCGGCTTACAATACATTGCTAAGATATCATAATCTTTTCTAAACATAAACATAATCTCTTAAACAAATACATTATACATATCTTGTACAAAAAAATCCCAATACTTATCTTCACAAGTATTCTTGTTCTCCAAACAATCTTTATCTCTTTAAACTGTCTTTATCCTCTTGACATTAGTAAGTCTTCTAGCAGTTGTAATTCAACAGCATAAACTTTTTCACCAGCAGTACTAATAAACATAAGCAGTAGTAACATTAGTACTAGCAGTACTAATATATACTCATAGTAGTAACATGTACTAGCAGTCTTAACATTACTACTAGCAGCACTAACTACTTAGCTTATATTTTAGTCTTCAACTTTGAGCAGTCTTAACTTTAACTAACAGTAGTAACTTTATACTAACAATACTAAATTATACTAATAGTAGTGACTAGCAGTGGTAACTTTATACTACCAGTACTAACTACATAGCATAATTTTCATTATGTACCTGAGTAGTAGTAACTTCTAAGAATCCTTGAAGTCTTTTAAGTACTAATAATCCTCTACTAAACTTGATGTTCATCATTCGAATCTTCAAGTTTCTTTGTTAAAAGTCTTCATCACAATCAGGAAGATGTATTCAAACCTTTTATTGATCCTTTTGCTGCTTTACCATAAGCTTGAGTAGTTGGTAGCACATCTCATTCCAATAATTAGTTTGAAGTTTCTTGTTAAGCGTATTTGTAATTGTTATTGGTGTGAGGGGATATCTCTTTTCAACTAACATAAAGATGTGCACATTTTCAAACCTTACAAAGTGCACTCCACATGAATCATACAACATCCAAATAGTCACTTTGTATCCTTGTAAATTTCTCCATACATTACTCTTTATGTCTGGTTCAAATATGACTTTTAAATCACCCCACAACACTCTTTCATGTTCATCTTCAGGCCTTATATCACCATGCTTTGTTTTGACCAACTTCCAAAGAGTCTCCAAATCTTCTTTGTCAATATCCTGAAGCATCTTAATCATTGAAGAATATCTCTTGAAACTTCCATCTGCTCTTATCAATTGATAATGTGCCATTATTCCTTCTTTAAGAAACTTGTATTCAATAATCACTGGTGGTTTGATAGCAAGTGGTATAGCATCAATTTCTATATCATCATCTTTTACTATCACCAAATGCTTTTTCAGCTCAGCTTCATCAACTTCTTCATGCTCATCTATTACTATAACATCCTCCATTCTTTGTCTCTTTGAAGATTCTTGTTGTTGCTCTTTCCCTACTCTTTTCTTACCAAGTATCTTCTTTCTGCTGCCTTTAGCTTTCTTCTGATTACTTTCTGCCTTCTTTGACTTATCAGATTTTAGTTCATCCTCTATTCCTTTAGAACTTTCTTCTGTTTCCTTTTTGCTTTTTACTAACTCAGAATCTATAGGAATAAAAGTATTTACTCTCCTCATTTCATTATCAAACATCTTTTGGATATCTTCATAGCTCTTGCTCTTCAACTGATTATGTTTGTATCCACCCATCTTTTTAAGATAGGTAGATATTAGATTCCTCTTTTGAGCTTTAGTTGGTGACTTTCTTCTTTTCTCTTTAGCTCTAAGCATTGCAAAGTGTTTCTTTCTTTTGTTCATAAGTTCTACAAACAGTCTTGATCTTTCTTCGATGGTTATCTCTCCTTGTTCTTCTGTTTGTAGCCTCTGAGCTAACTCAAAATCTGCCTCCATCAGAGCTTGTGTATTATCCTATGACTCAATCAAAGCTATGTTGGCTTCTTCTTCCTTTTTCCTTACAAGCCTTTCTTCTTCTATAAGTTCAGCCTCCAACTGAGCTTGAAGATTTCTTGCCAAATCTTCATCAAGAGTAACTTGATCTTTTCTTTTCAGAGGAACTTCAGGCTCAATCATGATTGCTTTGTCTTTGTCTTTAATCATTGAAGGTTGTGATTCTTGTGGAGTTCTGAATTCACTTGGCTCTTGTACTACAAACCCTCTAGCCTTGGGTCTTTTAGTTGTTATTGTTGTAGCAGCAGTCGTAACAACTTTAGGTTTAGCTGCTTTGATTTGAATAAGTGTCTGAGCTAAAGTTATTTCTTTAATAATTGTATCTACTTTACCTAATCACTATGAAGATCATTTATATCAAACATGTCTACATCATCTAACCTCCCCTGGGTATCATCAACTAAAGAAACATCAGCATCCTTATCAATGTCTTCAATCCTCATCCCCTGTTTGGATGCATCTTCATGATCACCCAAACTATCTTTATCTTCAAGGGATTCAACTCTTCTAGACATACCAACTTTCCTTAATCTTTGTAATCCTGTAGTTCTTGATTTCTTTTTCCTTTCCAACTTCTGGACTCTCTTCTTTAAAGAAGCAATTTCCTTTGCTTGAGCATCCTTTGCCTTCTCTAAATCAAGAACCTGTGTTTGTAAATTGGTACACAAAAGCATCAATTCATATAGTTGCATGCTATCCTCACCACTGAGAGGTAGATCATTGGAAGGTGTAGGAACACTGTTATCTTGTTATGTCTCCTCTTGAGTAACTGCAGTGTCCTTCCTCTATTTCCTCCTGGACTGTTTCTTTTGAGATCTAGAGGATGATGGTTAAGTAGTAATGGGTGTTTGTTGAGAATCAGTAGGAAATCCTAAATCTACACCCTCATCTTGAGTATGTTGAACCATCATTGTTTCAAACAAAGGTGTTATTCTCCCAGAAAAATCCTTTCCTTCTCTTTTTATATTGGCAAAGATTTTCATTGTATGTGAAGGGTTAACATAAATCTTCTTATGATGTGACATATCACCAAGCTGTTGATTAATGAAAACTTGTAGAAATCGTGGATACAACAGAAATTTAACCCCTCCATCTAAGGTTTCACCATAGCATCAAAAATGTACTTAGATAGATTAAATTTTTGGTTTGTAGCCAAGCATATGATTAAAGAAGCCATTGTACTACTGAATTCATTCCATGCAGTAGATATGGCACTAAGGCATTGGGTAATGGTATGAATTAAGAACTTCTATTATGGAGAAAAGAAAGCTTTATAAAATGTAAGCTTTTGAAAAGGTTTTTCATACCCCATCCGTGCCAGTTCCTTAAAAATTGTAGCAGTTGGCAAACAATCAGTACCTCGTGTATCTTCTAAGTGAATATCACTTCAAATGCTTGACTCTGTGATGATCACCTTCTTCTTATCAATTAGGGCTTGTATCTGACGTTCACCATTGACAGTGTTTGCCTTTACCGTTGCCCAAAACTATTGAATGCAAGATGTGTAGATGATAGTATTGACAGTCAATGCATAATGAATCTGATTAGCATTCAGAAAATCAATAATCTCATGAAATCCATCACTTTTAGTGGGTTTGTCCAAGAATGCGACCATGTTGTGAGTATCAACAAAAGTTAGGGTTGACATTGTGATGTGATTTGATGATCAAAGATGAAATTAAGTTAGGGTTTATGGTTAGAGAGTGTTTGAATGATTGAAATCGAATAAAGAATCGAATGAAACCCTAAATCAAAGTATTTATAGAATCACCCTCAGCAGCATTAACTTGAACTAGCAGCACTAAATTTGGCCTAGCAGCATTGACTTAAACTAACAACACAATGTTATGCCTAACAGTAGTAAGTAACCCAATAAGCTAAGACTAACAGCCTTAAGTTTTAAGTTACCAGCACTAACTTCAATATTGTTCCAAAAAGGACTTCTATCATCAATTGAATCTTCTCATAAACTCTTTTTCTGTTTTTATGCTCACAATATCTCTCAATTCTTTTGCTCACATAATCACTCATTTCTGTTTGTATTCATACATCTCTCTTTCTATTTTTTAAGCTCACTTAATCTCTTATTTCTTTTGGCTCACCAAAGCACTCTTTCTGTTTTTATGCAACATATTTGATAGTTTTGTACACAGTTCCATCAATTCCAATAGTTTCATACTGTCCTCCCCACTTCCAAGTGTGTAACCTCTTGAGAGAGGTGGATCATTGGACTGTTTAGATGTAGTCTCAAACCTAGTTTGAGCATCCACATCCCCCAATATGGTATCTTGGCACCTGAGACCACTACCTGAACCAATTTCCTAAGAACTTGATCCATTAAGTGTTGCCATGGATTGGGTCTTATTTGATGTTACCACTGCCCTGCTCTGCTTCTAAGCCAGAAACAGTAGTGGCAGCCCTTTCTATTCTGTCACCCAACTCTTTATGGACAGCCTCATCACCAACCTTTTTCAGGGGGACCACTAGACTAAGGTATCTTAGTGTCCCAACCTCTTTTGATATGCCTAGATGTTATTGATTCTTTTTAACACACTTTTTGATATTACATATCCTTCCATCCATGCTTTGACTGTATAAATAAGTAGCCTCCCCTTAAACAATGCTTCAAAGGGTAAGTATTTGCTCAATAGTTATAACTTTGGCGCTCATGTCATCCCAACAGCATTATCTTTTGCCTAGCAGTAGTAATTTTTTGCCTAGCAGTATTAACAGATGTCTAATAGTATTAACTTTGTCTTCAATAATTATACAACAACATGCCTCTATTCATCACAAGCACACTAGAAAAGACTAGATAGACATGTGAGAATTCATAAGGATCCATATTTATGCATAACCCATGAATAAAAGGTAAAAACTATGATCTAAGAACATTAACTTCCTTTTAGCATTACTTCAAAGGTGAAGCATTCAACATCCTGTAGTTTACCAGCAGATGTTAGTCCATAGCCAAAAATACACAATCCAAAGTATGTTCTTCTTGGCAGCATTAAGTATGACCAACAGTTTTAATAAGCAGTTTTAACAAGCAGTCTTAAGTATAACTAGCAGTACTAATTATACTTAGCAGTACTAATTGACAAGACTAACATAACCTCCATCAAATTCCTTGAAATCTAAGAGATAAGCTATGTTCCCAGTCATGTGCCTTGAGCATCCACTATCTAAAAATCTTGTATCATCTTGTTATGGCTTGCCCTGCACATAAAAATAAGGAAACTAGATTCCTTTAGGGACCCAAGCCATCACTGACTTGGATCTGCTTCATGCATCAATGTAATTATGTTTCTTCAAGGTGATTGATGCACCATTAGGTTTGGTAGGTCTCCAAACCCAACATGCTGAGGCCTTTACAGCATTTGCCTGATTAACCCTAACAGCATTGACAACTGCAATATTTAGCCTAGCATTTTTAACTATTTTTAGCCTAGCAGTATTAACTGCTTGTGGCCTAGCAGTATTAACTGCTTGTACCTTGGCAGTATTAACGTTATGTGTAAACCTTTTGTTAGTTAATGCTGTTTTAGATTGAAAGGGTCTTCTTATAGTTAATTGTGCTATTTTTGGAAAACATGACATTGGTTTAGCACTAAAACTGTAGATTTGGGATGAGAGGTATTAACTGATAAGCAGTATTAAAAGGTTTTAGGCCAGTTTTCATTAAAACTGCTCTTGGAACCATGTTCCTTTGAGCATTAGGGTGAGTCCTTTTGGTAGTATAGTTGTAGTTCACCCTGTTATAATTATTCCCATATACCATCCTTTCCCTTTGATGGTATTTGAACTGAGCCTGTACGTGATTAAAACTCCCACAAATAAAGCAAGCTTTATTATACATCACAAAATTACTTCCTAGTTGATTGGACTTCTGCCCATTCCAATTCCTTTGATTCCCCCTAGGAGTTTGTGATCTATACATGTCAGCATACCTAAACGACTTTTTCACTGTTTTTCATGGATTTTTAGGTTTAACAAACTCTACCATTTATCAACAAGAAACAAAAGTTTTCTTTATCAACAATTAAGCTGAAGACTCAATCAAGTACTTGTGTACTTTTGATACTTGTTCTTTTACCAAAGAATTTATCTTAATTTTCTTGACTCTCCATGATTTCTTATCAAAAAACAAACATTTGACTCTTTCTTACAATCCTCAGAACCATGCCCTTTGAATTCAGGCTATTTCGAATGCATCTAAGACCGAATAAGACAGAATCAAGCTTTTTAGGGTTCGATATAGATTTAAAGGATGAGGTGGAGGAACAACACCTATACCCCAAACCCTTTTTACTTTTGTCAGTTATCTGACTCTCTAAAACTTGTCTAGGTCTTTTGAGGCTTTATCAAATTTCTCAATTTTAAATCAATACCCTCTTTTTCTTGCTTAACTTTTTTCAGACTCACTTTTGAAGTAAATTTAATTTCATAGTCTTGCAAGCTACTTCTCTTTTAAAAACTGCAACATCTTTACTAAAAAGAACCTCATTCTTTCTATATGTGATAAGTTGTTCTTCTACTGTTATAAGTAGCTGCTGTAAATTCAGTTTGATTAAGCTTAACAATCAAATCATCACACTGTTTCTTAAGAGTTTCATAGTTTTTCAGCAGTTTTAGGCAAGGTTTTATCCAGTGTATACCTAGAGTATGGTAAACGCATTAGAGCCATGTTTGTGATTGAACTTGTTCTTCTATCATGCTCACTCAATCAAAAACATATTACCATCTATAACCAACATTGCCTTTGAAGATGTGTCTTCATTGTTTCCTTGCTTCCTGGTGTTGTCTTGATTTCTGAACTGTCCTTCTTTGCTTCTGGTGCTCTACACTCCCTAGCAAAGTGTCCCATCTTATGACAGTTGAAACACTCTACCTTGGATTTATCATACCCAGCAGTATCATTAGCATTAATGAAAATTTTCTTGCCTGTCCTCTGATAGTACCTCTTTGCCCTCATACTTAGCAGAGAGAGCTGCCACTTCAAATCCATTACTTCCAGATCATCTTCATGAATTTGCTCTAAGTCTTGCTGTAGGAGTTTAGACATTGAGATTCTACCCATGAAAAGCATTACACAGCATTATCACTGTAAGCTAGCAGTAATAACTTGAGGAATAGCAGTGATAACATCAGGGGCTAGCAGTACTAACTCATATGCGGCGCTAGCATATTATCATGATTAGTACTGCTAGTGTTAGGCAGTCATAAAGGGCCAAGTTTTGTGCACACCATCTTGCCACCAACAGTTTTCTTTGCCTTTTGTTCAACAATTCTTGTTGTTGTACTATATCATCAAAGGTCATAGGTTTCAATTTCAGGCTTATTCATCCAAAACTACAACATGAGTGTTCCACTCAAGGGGGCAAGATGCTCAAAATTTTGAATTTAATGTCTTCTGCAGAGATGACCACACCTAAAATGCATGCCTAACTGAACAAATCTTCTGTAGCCTGTTGAAAATAGAGTCAAGAGACTCTGTGCTTGATGAACTAAAATTTTCATATTGTTGCTTCAACAATGTCTTCTGTGTTTTCTTAGTAGATTATTACTCCGATCGTGTTTCAATGGCAGCAAACATTGTTTTAGCATCAGGGTACTGACTAAATGTGAGTTGATGTTCATTGGGAAGAGCCATGAGTAGCAAGCTTCTAGCCTTCACATCATTCTTCTTATTGGTCTTTTCTTCAGCAGTTACAGGTACAAACATCATTCTCATTACTGAAGTTCCATTCTCTTATGTTGTTTGTGGTACAGACATCCCATGAGTTACCTTCTCTATGACCTCACCATAGAGCATAGTTTGGATCTAGAAGTATGCTTAATCCTTATCTACTACATCTTTACTTCAACACAGTTTCAAGTATATGGGTAGCTTAGTAGTAGTATTACTATTTGTAGATTCAAATTCCATGTCTTCTAGATCAAAGTTTCTCAAAGCAAAGATCTGATACCACTTGTTGATCCCAATCCTTGATCGATTCATTAGGTTGTCTAAGGGTAAATTACCTTGGATAAATCCAAAATAACTTGTTGTAGAAACTTTGTATGTATACTAAAGTGTATGCGGAATCTACACCTTAATACCTAGAAAGTATTATGAATAAAACAGTAATCTGAATAACAAAGATATAACCAAACAATCCAATATTATTAGATCAATAATACGAGTACTCTTCACTAGTACTAGGGTTTACAACCTTGAAGCTTTTCTAAATCGACTTGACAACTATGAAAACTCATAAACTTATATCTCAACTAATGCCCTAGAGCCTCCTTTTATAGACTAAGGAGTCCTAGTCGGCTTACAATACATTCCTTAGATGTCATAATATTTTCTAAACATAAACGTAATCTCTTAAACATTTATATTATACATATCTTGTACAAAAATATTTCAATACTTATCTTCACAAGTATTCTTGTTCTCTAAATAATATTTATCTCTTTAAACCATATTTATCCTCTTGACAGTAGTAAGTCTTCTAGCAGTTGTAATCCAGCAGCATAAACTTTTTCACCAGCAGTACTAATAAACATAAGCAGTAGTAACATTAGTACTAGCAGTACTAATATGTACTCATAGTTATACTAGCAGTCTTAACATTACTACTAGCAGCACTAACTACTTAGCTTATATTTTAGTCTTCAACTCTGAGTAGTGTTAACTTCAACTAACAGCAGTAACTTTATGCTAACAGTACTAAATTATACTAATAGTAGTAACTAGCAGTGGTAACTTTATACTACTAGTACTAACTACTTATCATAATTTCCATTATGTACCTAAGCAGTAGTAACTCTAAGAATCCTTGATGTTTTTTAAGTCTTAACACACCTTTTTAGTACTAACTAACTCCGAGTGAGAAATGTTGGAAACAAGAAAAGTATTTGTCACTTCCAAGTTGTAATAGTCTTAGCCCGTTGTTTGTTATATGATTAGTCTAGTAAGCTAGTCTGGCCCAAGGCCCATGGAAAGC
>BQNB010083108.1:4851-18657 GCA_026074375.1 Tanacetum coccineum
GGAAGTTGGGTTTGTTCGGGTTTTTGGCGGGAAAAGTAGTTAATAGGTTGTTAAGAAGAAAACTACCCCGCGTTTTTTTGTTTGAAAGATTGGCATATTTGCATAACAAGCCCTTGTGTTTTTTTTTCTTTTCCAAAGGTGTAGTATAAGATAAGTTCAAGAATTGACACTTCTGGCCCTTGTAGTTCTTAAAACAGGAAATGGGCTTTTTGTTAATTTTGCATCCACTTCAAAACGTATATTTGTCGTATCTTTTTCGTTATAAATCGGTTTTTCGAGTTTCTTACCTTTTTGGAATCGTCATGAGACGTACTATCTTTATAAAACACAATATGGCTGTCACAAAATATGAACCAAATCAGCCCCTTTATATCTTTTATATAACTAATTATATAAACTTGTTTTTATATACTTTTCAATCTAATAAAATACCACAAGTTTTCCACAACCTTTTATATCATATGTCCTACATATATAATGTCTATACTTTGTACATGAGTCCATATTATCAAGATCATAAGTGTAAGTTTATTTTTTTTTCATGATTAAGTTTATTTATAAAGAGTTTTAGATAACCTTATGATGATGTAATATGATGAACCACAATATCTAAACACTAGTTTAGATGATAAACCAAAGCTTGCACAACTTGAAAACCCTAATTCCAATTAAAAACCATAATCTTGCTTTTCCTTGCTTAAACCTTGAAAATGCTTAAACCAATCCTTCTAAACACTTTAAGACATCTTAGGAATGATGTAGGGATGTGTGTAAATGTTACAATTAAAATTTTGTATGGGTTTGGTGTGTGTTTGTGGAATGTCGTGGGTTAAAGGAGCCAAAAGGGAGAGAAAATTGATTTTTGATATGTAAAGTGAAGTGTGAATGTTATCTCTTGTAAAGGTGCAAGTATATATGATATAATGAGCTAGTACATGTGATATAACAAAGACCAAAGACCAAGAGTGAGAGGGGGGGTACACGGCTCAAATGGGGCAAGAATGAGGGTTTTAAGGATGACTAGTGGTCAAAACCACTAGTCATGCCTTTAGTCTTTACTAACTCTTCCATGTACATGTCCTTATATGTTTCTATGTCCTCAAATAGTTGAGATCATCCCATGGATTTGTGGAAATGTGTTCACTAGATATTTTACTTGCCATTTATCTTGGTAAAAAGAAAGTAATACTTGAAATATGAAAGTATAAGTTAATATGTAAAGTGTAGTCTTGTTAATAAAATGTATACTTGCAATTTGATAAGTCTTGCTTATTTATTTCTTGTATATGGGGTGTCCATACATATATATGTGGGTAAAGTTTTATAAACTTTGGTCATTGAAAATAAAAATAAGCATTTGTCGTAAATTAATTATGGTGGTTCCGGGTATGCCTAAACGTACTTTTATCGCGAAACGTACACACTTTACGTAACCAATAAAATAAAATGAACAATGTTAATAATTATCCTCAAAATAATTACTTAACACTTGCTTGATATAAACATTTAATTGTTTGATGCCGGTTTACATTGAATGATCATTTTTAGCTTACGCGATTTCGCTTAATGTTTACGATTTAAATCAAATGCGTATAATACTAAAAATACATAGTGGATTTATTGACGACGTCAATGACCCTAAAACACGGGGTGTTATACGTTCACTATTAAATAAGCTATTCATGATCTTATTCAATAAGCTACACCGTAGCTTTATGCCTTGGAGTATTGTATTTATGTTGGGCCTTGGCGCGTTAAGTCCAAAAATATAGTTTTACTTATCCATATTGTTCGATTAGCAAAACATTAAATAATAAACACCCGACTTGATAATAAGCTATCAATAAGCTCACAATAAGCCAAACAATAATAAGCCGAACCACATAAGCTCAAAATAAGCTTGTGGTGTTGGGCCTTGGTTGTGGGACGCGGCTAAAAGCCCAATAAGATATATTCGGGCTTATTTGTTAAGCCGAAATAAGTTTACCATTTGTCCCTTCAAAATAAGCTAGAAAATAAGCTAACAAAATATAAGCCAAAACAAAATAAGCTAAATGAATACTTCTCCTCCCTTTTCTAGTTGGGCCGAATACAAGCATAAGCCCATTAAGCTCTAAAAAATCAAAATAAGATTTTCCAAAAGCTTATTATATAAGCCGAATATAAATAAGCTACAACATACCATTTTTATTACATAAAAATAACCACGATCACAAAATTTTGATTTCCTTATATTTAGTATCACTATTTTCGAACCATAAGCATAACCTTTTAAGGTTTATGTAGTTTTAAAATCTTTATTTCACAAAATAAGTTGTACAACTAGTATGTATGCATCAAGATGATTACGAAAGTACAAGTTATTAGAAGATTTGAAGACTTACAAAGATTGAAGGTTTTTAGAAGGATGAATAAGACTAAAACAACCCAAATGTTGTTTAATAAATACCCAAATGATACAAATGATCAAGAGAGAAAAAGAAAACTCAAATGCTAAGTGTGTGTGAGATATGAATGAAAAATGAGAAGTAAATGGTATATATGGACAATTGCTTCACACACTAAAAGTGTGTAGTATGTTTGTGCTGTGGGATAGGACAAGGAGGGGAGAGGGGACCAAAGTGATCTCCCAATCACAATTAAGCAAGGACAAATGCTAGTTGTAAACTTGTCTTATTACTTTGAATTTCAAATTGGCATCCAAGATTAATAGGGTGTTTGTTTGGACGTGAGCAAGGGGAGGGGGGACCAAAATGGTCTCCATCTTTCTAGGATACTAGTGCTTCATTTTTGATTTAATTTCCAAGTCCTCCATGCATATGCTTATATTTTAAATAAATCACGATTCACGTAAGTATCGAAACAAATAACGGTATCTCCGAAAATTATTAAATTTTAAATATTACTTTAAAATATAAAAACGTGGCTATTTCCAAAATACTACTATGCTAGGTGTCCCGGTTTGCTCTCGGAGATGATTCTCAGATAAAAGCGGGAAAATTTCCCGGTTAAACGTAAAAGTTAAACGAAACTATTAAAAATTCAAATTAGCGATCGGTAACGGCTAAAATATTGAACGGAAATTTGCGGGGTGTCACACACTCATCTAATCTTAACTTTCTGGCAAGTGGGCCATCTCGTAACCTATGATAAATCTCCACATGATCTTCATTTGACACATGTGTGCAATAAAACCGAGATTTTGAATAGGGAAAATTTAAAAGAAATGGGAAAAGGGTATAGTTAATTGGGCAAAAAGATTTGTGGGTTTGTGAAGAATTGGTGTGAAATGCATTGTGTGATGATAAAAAGTGATTACAAGATGATAAAAACGAACCTTTGAAAGATGATGATTAGAATGTGTACTATGGATGATGATTCTTGTTAATGGGTTCCTTGCCTTTAAGATTCTTGACTTAAAATTGATGGGTGCATACCTACTTTTGATTTAGCTGTATTCACAAACAAAAGAAATGATGCAAACTTTTCACATCTGTATTTTTTGTATTTCTTGGCAAACGTTGGGTTGTGTTTATCAGTTGGGTTGTAGCAAGTAATGGGGTTGCGTTTGGATTTGTGATACAAATGATGCAAAATAGCATAAAAGAAAGAAAGATAATATCCAAATTCAATAAGTGTTCTTTATTTTATTTAAACAAAAAATATAAATTTAAAGAAAAAATAAAGAAGGTTGAAGACAAGGGTATTTGATGCGGATCGTTAACGGCCGAACAACATACGAATTAAAAGAACAATTAGATCGATAGAACTCGATCAAAGCAAAAGCTTTTATTATTATCAAAACTTATAACATATCCATACAAAGAAACAGACCCACTATTTATAAGAAGACTAGAATCAATCTAAATAAAGATTGATTTGACTTTCCTTTTCCTAAATTTATAATTGATTAGAAATTGATATTTTTCTAACCAAAGTTTATTGTCAAACAAGAAACATAAATAAAAAAAGAAAGTAAATATTTTGACTTTGACTAATCTGCATCATCCTCCCCCACTTGAAAAAAACTCGTCCTTGAGTTTGCCTCATTCATCCCTTTACTCGTAGCATCCAAATTTGTATCCCCTGCATCAAATTCCCTTTCTTTATAACGACTCAACCTCGAACCTTGATCGTCTTAAAACTCAATTTATCGACCATGGGTGGAGCTCTCAAATACCATTCTTGATATTTTTTACAAATCAGAAATTTGAATGAACTTTGGCTAACCTTGATAATAATACTTTTTCCAAACGACATCAACTCATGTGATTTTGTATTGATGTCTTCCTCAAAATCAACACTTAAAATAGTATGGATCATTGAAGAACAAAGATCATTAGCCACAACTACAGCATCTTCTATGTTGTCTTCTTCTCCCCAAATCCTCCTTTCCCAACAAATCCTTATTCCTTCTGAATGACATCTTCAATATCAGTATCATAAACAAGCATCGATTCTTCTTCTTCATTATCGGTGTCGTAAACAGGACACGATTCCTCTTCCACTAACATGAAAGGTTCTTATTGAAAACTTGGATATTTATTAACAAAATGATACTCCTCTTCATCATCCCCTATATCCCAGATAATAGGTTATGATTTGGTTTCCTTTGTCAACAAAGGGTTATCATAGTGGTCATCATGAAACCTAGGGTTTCCTCCGCCAAAAGGATTGACGTCCTCTGACCCATCGTCTCAGACGTTGGACTTAGTTTCCACCTCTTCTGCCGGCGAGTCCTGTTGTAACTGTGGGAACTCGAATTCTTGAATCTGTTGCTTGAGGCTTGCGATCTTCACGTCACGTGGATCAAGTTCATTGCCTCGTCCGGCGAATCTACAAATTAGATGCTCTCCATGATTTTGTTCGACCATTAGTACTATAGCTCTGATACCAAATGATGCAGATCGTTAACGGCCGAACAACATATGAATTAAAAGAACAACTGGATCGATAGAACTCGATCAAAGCAAAAGCTTTTATTATTATCAAAACTCAAAACATATCCATACAAAGAAAAAGACCCACTATTTATAAGAAAACTATAATCAATCTAAATAAAGATTGATTTGACTTTCCTTTTCCTAAATTTATAATTGATTAGAAATTAATACTTTTCTAACCAAAGTTTATTGTCAAACAAGAAACATAAATAAAAAAAGAAAGTAAGCATTTTAACTTTGACTAATCTGCATTAGTATTTTAGTCACTTCAGTTCGATAAAGGACCAAAAATGGAACTAAAAGTTTGCCAGACGGACGTTTTTTGCAATTTTGAAACTTGGCGAACCAAACGTGCAATTTGGCCAAACCATAAGGACCATTTTTGCAATTCTCTAATAATGAAAACCAAAGTTTGCAAAAATAGTCCCTGAGTTAGTCCTTATAGAATAACTTTGCAACGAATCGATAACCAAAGGGCTATTTTCGTATAGATAATTATCAACAATTTAAGAAAATACTTCTTGGGATTATCGGTCTATTTAAAAGTTAGTCCTTACATTCCGCGACGGAGCACGAGTTGTAAATCTTGTTTTGATAAAGGGATGGTTTTTCTTCTTTATTTGGTCCCATACTTCTCATAGATACTTAAATGAACCACGTGGATTTCATGGATTGATTAAAACAAGTCATTTTAAGTTGAGTTGGTAGTTTTCTATTGAGACACGTGGCTCAGCGGATTTCTCACAAGTTTTACGTGAATCAAAAGTTTAAATAGAAACCCTTAAAATTGGTATAAAATGTGATAAGTCTCTCAACTTTGATCATGATTGTTAAGATTTTGATCATGATTTTAAGATCTTACGATTTTACGATATTGTAAAGCAAAAATAATTTGAATGCAACATAAGATCTGTGCAAACTTAAAATGTTATAGGATCTCGATTTTTACCATAAGATCGTAAGATCTAATCCAATCCGATCTTACTTTTCTCGAACCTCAAATTAAAAATCTACAGGATTGTGTTTTGTATAATTTATGAAATAACATGTTAATCTTCTTAAACATTTCATAATCGTAATTTATGACAGCATTTCTATAAAATATTCATATAATTTTATGTTTATGATGTATAATAATTTGTAGATTTGTATATTATTCCAAATACCATTTAAGAAAATGACATTATAATAGAATCTTAAAATCCCGATCCGATCTTTTGATCTTAAAACCTTGATTGTTAGGATCATGAAAAAGACTCTGTCACCCCGTGTTTTTTCTAGCATAGTTTAGCTCGTAGTCTTAATATTTATCGTTTAGTTACCGTATGACTTATGGCGTTGGGCCGGGTCTTTACCCACATGTTAGCCCACTTCATAGCCCACTTAGGGCACATAAACTCTTGTATTTAAACCCCCTCTCAGCCATTAAGAGGGGTTGGTTGTTCATTGTATAACAAACACACACTAAGTATCTTTCTCTCACTAGAACTTCCCATTTTCTCTCTCTAGAAATTGGCCTACATACTAATCCTTGATTGTGTTATGATTTCCAATATACTACAATTGCTATCAGAGCACATGAGATGATTACTTAGATTGTATGTGCATTTCTCTTGGAAGAATTAATCAAAAATTTGGTTTTTGAAGGTTTATGGTTTTCACATTAGCTTTCTTTGATGCTTACGTTTGTGGTGTTAAAGTTAGTGTTTTTAGTGTAGTTTTAGCCTTCTAGTACCAAGTTGTGCAAGAAAATCCAAGCTTAAACATTCAAAAGGGTGATTTTTGGTGATTTGAAGCTTTTCTGGAAATTGCGTTTTGTCTCCATGGAAGACGTTTTTTAGTTGCGTTTTGTCTCTGCGTTTTGTCAGAGAATAGTACACTGTGGTTTGTCTTCTAGTCTAGTACAGCAGTTGCGTTTTGTCAGTTGCATTTTGTGTGTATTGCGTTTTGGTTAACACTACAGGTTGCGTTTTGTGTATTGCGTTTTGTCTCAAGTTGAAGACCCTCATTGCGTTTTGACTAGGAGAAACTTTGCCCAATTAATTTCTTGATTGCGTTTTATCTCAAGAGTTGATTGCGTTTTGTCTTTGCTTCTTGACTGCGTTTTATCTAGGACACCTCACTGAGTTTTGTCTAATCCTTAACATTGAGACTTGTCTAGATTTCAGACTGAGACTTGTGTATTGTATCTCGTAAACTTAATCAAACCAAACCAAACCAAATCACAAACAAACAACATATCACCTATATCAACAAACAATCATCACTTTTAACATACAATCACTAATCATTGTACCGATCCAAAGTCTATCATAATACAATCAATCAAACAATCATGTCTAGTAACTCAGATGATATTCAAGCGGCCGGTTCCGATACCCGCCCTCCTATGCTCGATAGGACTGATTACGAATCATGGTCACAACAAATCCGATTGTACTGTAGAGGAAAGGAAAATGGATTTCTAATTCTCTAGTCATATCGATCAAGACCATTTGAGCTTGGAACCACAAGGAATACCCTGGAACTACCCCTGAGGGAGGTGTTCTACTTGGACCAGAAAGGCCTCATACCTATGAGGATCTAAGTGACACGAAGAAGAAGCGATACCGAGCCAGATGGTCCCCGGCAACCAATATTGTGCTTAAAGATTTCCCAAAGATATCACAAAGCTCACAATCATACATTGAAGCAAAAGCAATTTGGGACAACGAAAAAAATGCTTCTTGCAGGTTCGGAGGCTCAACAAAAAAGACAGAGAATTACAGTTGTACGATGAATTTGAGCGGTTCAAGATGCTTCCAGGTGAAAACATCAATGAGTACTATGTTCGATTTCACAAGCTGGTCAACGACATAAGGAATATTAAAATGACAATGCCTAACATTCAGCTAAACTCCAAGTTTGTGAACAACATGTCACTTGAATAGGATAGGTTTGAGACAGCTGTTAAACTCAACAAAGGTTTGAAAGAAACAAATCACGAACAGCTGTATGCATATTTAAAACAACATGAGAAGCATGCTGCACAATATCGACTGATTATTTGAAAGAATCACTCCTGCTACTAAGATCACTTGCCATGTTGTTTCACTATCCAACCTCATGCCTAATCATCACATGTCCAATCTCATCAATATCCTTCTTCATCAACAAACCCTCAATCACTACAATATCCATAATTCACTGAAACATCATAGATTGATTCTGGATACACCCAAACTGATGAAATACTTGACAACCTAACCAAACAAATGACACTTCTTACCCAATCATTCAGAGCTACACTTCCTCAGACGAACAATCAACTTCGAACCTCTTCTAACACCCGAAATCAAGCAACCATTCAAGATGGTCGGGTTGTCATTCAGAATGTTCAAGTGCGACAATATCAAAATTAGTAATCAGAATCAGAGTATTTTGCTGCGGAAATGTGCTGCAGTTAATGGGGGCGCACAAATAGAGCTGGGAATGCCAATGCAGGTCAAGGAAAACCGGTCAAGTGTTATAATTGTAATGGGATTAGACATATTGCACGGAACTGTACTCAGCCGAAGCGTCCACATAATTCTAATTATTTCAAGGACAAGATGCTACTGATACAAGCCCAAGAGAATGGTGCAGTTCTGGATGAAGAGGAACTACTCTTTCTGGCTGGTGAACAGGCCAACACCTTTGATGCAGATGTGGATAATCAACCAGTCCAAGACTTAGCTCTGAATAAGGACAACATTTTCCAGGCAGATGAATGTGATGCTTTTGATTTAGATATTGATGATGAATCGACTGCTCAGTCTATATTCATGGCCAATTTATCCTCAGCCGGGTCAGCAAATCCACTAGCTGGACCATCTAATGCATCAATCTTATTTGAGGTACATATTCTGGAAAATTCTATTGATTATAGTGTTACTAATCAGGATGAACATGAGATTCATAATGAAGTACAAAAGGCAAATGTTATTGACTCAACTAGTGTCGATATGGGTAATAGTAATGTTATTCCATATGAACAATATTTGTCAGTCGATAATATTTTTGTTGTACCAAGTTGTGCATCTTCCGCTCTAAATGATGTATGTGTGTCGTTTGATAATGATGCGTTCGTTCCTCATGACCTAATAGCCACTGAACTTAAGATCTACAAGGAACAAGTTGCCATTTATGAGCAACGTGCTAAGTTTGAATTGATTGAACGTGAACAGCGAATGGATGATTAAATGCGTATGCTTATTCAAAATCATAATAAAATGGAAGAAAATCTTAAAAAGGAACTTCATTCTGTCAAGTTGCAACTTAATTCAACTATGGGAAACAACAAGATAATTGAAGAAACTGTAACGACTTTGAAACAAGAGTTTAAACGGAAAGAGTCCAAATTCCTGACTGATTTTTCCAATATGAAACACCTTAACGATAAACTTGAGAATAAGCTTCACTCACAAGATCAATCCATTCAAACTGTCCAGATGATATTAAATCCTACTCTGGTGTATGACCAAAAGACTAAAACTGCGCTAGGTGACCAGCACTATATGATGGTGAAGAACTTCTTAAGACTCATCATGTATCGGTAATTGTTCCATCGTCTGAGGAAGACCTAGAGTTAGCAGAGACTACAAGAAATAAACTGCATGCGAAAATAAATGATTCTACGTATGTGGAAAAGAGGGTTAACATTACACCCCCTAATTACTCAAAAGAAAATTTTATGGCAACATTCACCCCTCAGGCTCAACTAACACCTGAGCAAGTATTTTGGTCAATAGATCTAAAAAAATGAAAGGTCAAAGAGCTAAAGGCCAATGCCCCACCCCTACATGTCCTGCCACCTGCAACTGTATATCCTCCTAATACACCGGTCCATCTGGTCCCTCGAACGCTTCCAACTACAAGTCAAGTAAATATTGGTCTGTATGTAATTACTCAACTATTTTGGGACTTTGAGAAAACTTGTAAATAGCGTATCACTCCAACGGGCATAACTGAAAAGGAAAGGGGTTTTGAACAAACAAAACGGTGTTACTTAACCGAAGTAATTCCATTTTTCAATCTACTTAAAGAACATTTTGACAGAGTTCAAAAATCTCTGGTCACTGAAGTTAGGGCAATGAAAGCCGTTTTTGAAAATTTGGAAGCCGAGGTGGACCAGAATGAGATAGATTTAAAGAGTGGTGAGATTGAACGGAAAAACCTTCTCATCACAAATGAGAACTTAATTGCTGAATGCTTGTCCAAAGATGTGTTTTATACTGCAACTGATTCTGTATTAAATGTTCTAGATTTTCTGACATGCATGATGCTTTCACTATTGCTAAAAAACGTATTGCCGACCTTGAATCTGAAAATTTTAATCTGAGAAACAAGATTCAAAATGATGATCACGACTCAATGATAAAACATTTTTCCAAACTTGAAGTTGAACACTTCAACTTACAATTAAAGTATCAAAATCTCAAAGAACGTTTTGGAAACAAAAAACCAGTGACGTCTTCGGATGCTCCTTCATTTGATTCACTATTTGTGATCGGGAAACTAAATGAACAGATTCAAAGTTGAGGAAATACGATTCGTGAATTAAAGGATCAAATCTCTCGCTTAACAAAGAAAAATAGTGATGCAGATCAAATTTTTGACCTTAAGGCCTTAGTTTCTCAGAACAAAGATTTAACTGCAAAGCTCAATGCCCTTCACGATCTTAATGAACGCTTTAGGGCAGAAAATGCAAAAGTTAAGCAGCATTATAAGGAATTGTATGATTCAATTAAAATAACGCGTGCCAAAACTACTGACCAGAACAACTCTTTGTTATCTGAAATTGAAAACCTTGAAACTTAAAGATAATTCCAAATGTGTTACTATACTTGATCGTAAACCTAAAGTGCTGGCTCCTGGTAGACATCCTATAGATGTTGAACCAATTCCCCCTAGACTCAAGAAGAATCGGGAAGTGCATCTACACTATATCAAACACCTTAAGGAAAATGTAGAAACCCTTCGTAAAATAGTAGAGGACGCTAAGGTGGAAAGACCATTGGATACCTCTCTTGCATTTGCTTGCGGTTGCACTAAACACTCTCAGGAGCTGTTAGAATATGTAATAGGCACGTGACCTAAAGACTTTAGCCCTCGCGATAAACAGAATGCATCTACCAATTCACTTAGAAAAAAGCGAGTTTCTTTTGTCGAACCATGCGAAACCTCAACTCATAACACACCACCACAAGTTGAGCACCAAAAAATAAATTCGACTAATGCTCCTAGAATTCCCTCTACAGGAGTAAAAGGTGCCTCAGCAGCTAGCAGGTCAAAGCCTAGGAGCAATACAAGGAAAGATAGGACCTTGCCAGCTAAAAGTGCCTTGAAACAAGTAGAAGCCCATTCTAGGATGAATAAGTCGAATGAGAAACAAAAGAATCGTGTTGATTCTAGTGTTAGCTATAAGCGTACTGTAATTAATTAGAATTCTAATACTTCTTGCAAAACTTGTAACAAATGTTTAATTTCTATTAATCATGATCAATGTGTTGTGCGCTTTGAGATGTTTATGAAGCAATCCCCTGCCACTAAAGTGTGGCTGGTTAAACAAGTTAAGCAAGTTTGGAAGGCCACAAGGAAATTGTTTACCACTATCGGCCATCAGTGGCGACCCATCTGGCAGACTATTAACTTTAGGAGATCAGTAGCCTTTAACTAGGAATACTCCACCTAAGGTCTTGCCAACAAAACAATGGAAGCCTACTGGCAGACTTCTCCCGTTAGGAAGACTGTGCCCTTTAGTTAGGTCCATTGCTCTTAAGAGTGACTGTATGCCAGCTAATCCACAAGAAACTATTGCCCCTGTAGCATATAATCTTGCGTGCACTAACCAACCAGACCCCAATTGCAATTGGGGATCCAATGTATTCAAATATCCATTTTCGTCTTTGTTCAAATGCAGGTCGTACAGATCGTTATCTGGTATTTGGACTCAGGCTGCTCAAAACATATGACTGGAGATCGCTCACGGCTCAGGAATTTCATGAATTATGGGAACCTTTCCTGTCTTCAGGAGGAGAACATGTATTTACTGGTGATGTCGTTTATTTGTCATAAATGGGTTTAAAGCGAAGGCTCTACCACCAATGTACGCTAGTGTTGTTTGCAAATTCTTAGTTTCTCTCTGCGGCCCTATTTGGAAACCTCATTGCCGATCGATTATGATCGCGTGGTACCCATTTTTGCAATGACTAATTTGCAAAAGTCATGCTCTTAATACGGATTACTCAAGTCTCTCCCACGAGTATCATCCACAAACAAGTGGGCAAGTTAAGGTGTCAAATCATGGTTTAAAACGAATTCTTGAAAGGATCGTAGGTGAAAACCATGCTTCGTGGTCCGATAAGTTGGATGACGCTTTATGGGCCTTCCGTACCGCATTTAAGACACCCATCGGGTGCACTCCTTACAAGTTGGTGTACGAAAAGGCTTGTCATCTACCCATTAAGCTCGAGCATAAGGCCTACTAGGCCTTGAAACATTGCAATTATGACCTTGTTACTGCGGGTGATCATCGGAAAGTTTAAATGAATGAATTGAATGAACTTCGTGATCAAGCCTATGAGAACTCTTTAATCTACAAAGAGAAGACAAAGAGGATCCATGACTCCAAGATCAAGAACCGCGTTTTCAACGTTGGTGATCGAGTCCTCCTCTTTAATTCTCGATTAAAGATTTTCTCAGGAAAGCTTAAGACCACCTGGACTGGACCATTCACCATTACCCAAGTATTTCCATATGGCACCGTCGAGTTATCTCAAACCGACGGGCCAAATTTCAAGGTGAATGGTCATCGACTTAAGCACTACTTTGGAGGGGACATACCACATTTGGTTGTCTCAGATCTCCAAACTTTCCCCAAGGACCAATGAATTCGGGGATGGGTCAAGCTAAGTGACCTTAAACAAGCGCTTTGTGGGAGGCAACCCATGCTTATCCTTCTATCTTCTTTCTATTTTCTAATAAGTGTAACGTGAGGAGGTATGCCTCTTCTATTCTCGTGTGCTTGTGTTTTTGTGATGATTATCCAGGATTGTCTCGGATGTTTAAAGCCTCTCGTGCTCACGGTTTTTGTCCATTGTTCACTCGAGCTTCACATCCTCAGCTTTATTTTGGGAATCCAATATCCAAATCTTATCGACTAACGTTTATCTTTAAGCATACTTAATAAACGGCTTATGATTTACGTAAAGACCATTCTTAAAATATTGAGGACAATGTTCAACTCTAGTATGGGAGAGATCTATCGATTTGATTATACCTGCAGCCGGTGTTTTCACGTAATCTCGTTTTTATCACCAAAATACCAAAAAAATGAAACAAAAATTAAAAAATTTCAAAAAATAAAATAAGTGTTTTTGTCACAATTTTGACTTTCCTGCTGGGTAGAATAAGAATAAATTTTGACTCGATCGAGCATGTTACGCTCTAGCTTGTCCCTTAACTTTTAGACTAAGCTTTCGCGGATCTTTTTGAAGATTTTAAATTTTCGAAAAATGAAAAATGATAGAGTTAAGTATGAGTTAGATGCTAAACAAGGATTAGTTGGAAATCTTGAGAGCTCATAAGTGTAGTTTGTGGCCCTTTCTCCCATAAGCCCTTAAACCGGACTAATAATACGTGCTCTTTTCGAAAATTAAACTTAAATCAAAATTTTTTAATATTAAAGCTTTATTAATGTAGTCGACAACATTAATTTATTTAGTCTTAGTCCAAATTTATACTTGAATTTTCTAAAAAAGTTTTCTCTATATCGTGGTAATATAAAATATATTGAAAAAAATGAGTAATAATTATAATCTGTGGGCTGATAAAATTTTGCTGC
>BQNB010083109.1:12093-29130 GCA_026074375.1 Tanacetum coccineum
CTGAATGCCCTCACTATCAATCACGTGACCAAGGAACTGTACTTTGGGAATCCAAAATTCACACTTGGAAAATTTGGCATACAACTCCTCTTTCTTAAGCAATTCTAAGATTAGCTTAAGGTGCTCTTTGTGTTCTTGCTTGTTCTTTGAATATATCAGAATATCGTCAATAAAGACAATTACGAATTTATCCAAATATAGTTTGCACACCCGATTCATAAGGTCAATGAATACGACAGGTGCGTTTGTCAAACCAAATGGCATAACTTGAAATTCATAATGGTCGTAACGGGTTCTAAAAGCGGTCTTCAGAATGTCTTCTTCTCGAACCCTCAGTTGGTGATAACTCGACCTTAGGTCGATCTTTGAGTAGACACTCGACCCTTGAAGCTGATCAAATAAATCATCAATTCTTTACCGTTAGTTTATTCAATTCTTGGTAATCAATGCACATCCAGAATGATTTATCTTTCTTCTTGACAAACAAGACCGGAGCTCCCCAGGGTGAGGAACTAGGTCTTATAAAGCCTTTGTCAGATAGTTCTTTTAGTTGTTCCGACAACTCTTTCATTTCAGAAGGTGCCAATCGATAAGGTGCCTGTGCTACGGGTGCAGCACCAGGTATCAAATCGATTTGAAATTCTACTTGTCGAGTCGGAGGAAGACCCGGCAAGTCCTCATAAAATACTTCAGGAAAATCTCGAACTATTGGTACATCCTCAAGTCACTTCTTCTCCGACTTGTCTTCAACCTCCTTTGTAGTAACATGTGCCAAAAAGATTGGACATCCTTTTAGCATGTATTCTTGTGTTTTGGAGTTCGAGATGATGTGCAGATGAGCCTCGTATCCCTGGTTGCTTCCGTCACCATGAACAATTAATGTTTCATTTCCCCAGGGGATACAAACAATCTTCTCGGCACACACTATGATTGCTTGGTACCTTGCCAACCAATCCATACCAATTATAGCATCGAAACTACCAAGTTCTACGGGCATTAAATTTATGTTGAATGGGTGGTTCAGGAGATTTAATGTGAACCCATAAGGCTAGTGTTTACCTAATTATCCTTAACGTCAGGCTAGGTTCGACATCATAATAGTGATCTAAGGTAGATGGCGTGATATCCATTTGGGAACTAAATGCAGTAGACACAAAACTCCTATCGGCACCAGTATCAAATAATATAGAAGCATAGCGGTTGTTGAGAAGGAACGTACCCGTCACGATATTGGAATCTGGGTTTGTCCCTGCATGTCCCACCACATACACTTTGGCTGGAGCCCTGTCATTACCAACTTGATTTCCACGGTTTTTGTTGTTCTTCAGCTTTGGGCATTCCCTCTTGAAGTGTCCTTGAACTCCACACTCGAAGCAAGTAGGTTTCTGGCCTGTCCTAGTGCCCCTCTGATTGTTAGCATTGTTGGCATTTCCCGCACTCCTACAGTCACGAGCAAAATGGCCAACTTTGTTGCATTTGTGGCATTTTGGAGCACACGGACCGTCGTGGTGATAGTTGCATTTAGCGCATAGGGGTTTAGATCCCCCGTATGGCTTCTTTTCACCAGTCCCTGCAGTATAAGCCCTGCCAGTGTTCTGCCTCTTGTTCTGTTGTTGTTGGTTTTGATTGTTTCGGGAAGTGTTTTCAAACTTCCTTTTGTTATCTAGTATGTCTTTCAGCAATGTGCTGGACTTTCTTATCCTTTAATTCTGTGGCATTTCACAGCCTCTTGCATGGTGTTCGGCTTTGTTGTAACAATATTTCAAAGGATCATGTCGGGCTATCTGTAGCGTAACCTTTCTTTCTTGTCGACTCCTCAGGGAAACATCCCTAACACACAACAGTGCTAGTTCCTGGAAACGTTGGTTGTACCCAATCACATCAGTACCCTTCACTTTCAAATTCCACAATTCGGCCTCGAGCTTTTTCATCTCGTTCCTTGGACAGTACTTATCAGTCATTTTCTTTCTCAGATCAGCCCATGTCATTGCATATGCAACATCATGACTGACAGTCAAAACATGGGAATTCCACCATGTTAGAGAACCTGCTAGAAGAGTATAAGTGGGAAACTTAATCTAATTTTCCACAGAGTAGTTGCTTATGCGGAAAATAGTCTCCATCCTTTTGAACCATTGAGTTAATTCAACAACTCCCTCAGTACCTTTGAAATATAGAGGTTTGTACTTCATAAAGTCCTGGTAAAAGAGCATTCTGAACAACAGCGTTCGGTTCCTTCTGCCACCCGTTCTCCCAAAGTGTGGTTGTCATCGCATACTATTTTGCACCAGTGTGCTAAGCGGCAGTGACACCTTGGTCAATCATTTCCTGAAGTTGAGCATTAGTGACCGATGTGGTGGTGGTTGCTATTGGGGCTGGGGTTGTTGTGATCGGTGTTGACCTTGTGGCTCGTTTTGGTTCCATTTTCTTCAATCACAAGAAAATACAATACCCATTATATTTCATAAAATCATAACCATGACATGACATATACATGATAAATAAAGTGAGATCACATCACACAGTGAAATATACAAGCTGAATGTAAATCAATAATGATATAACTAATCGACATTCTATTCATAAAACAAATTAGATTACAGACGTGACATAATACACCCTCCATATATAAATTGGTAAACATACATGAATGGTTCAGATAACAAAATGTTCATAACGATTAGGTTACAAAATAAACATTCACTAAAGCCATTACTTGTCGGGATTAAACAGTAAAACTATAGTAGGATATATACAAAAATAACTAGACCCCATAACTCGCGTTGCTCATTCTATGATACTGCCTACAGCTTCTCTAGCTGCTCTGCTCGTACAGGACTCCAACGGTCCATGCTGTCCATTGTAGTGCGATAACCATGTCCTGTAGTGCTGTCACATGTCCCTGTCGTGTGGTCAAATGTCCCTGTATGACTGCATCACTGTCAATGTCTTTATAAGCTGCTGCTGTCGGGTATGATCAGCTGTCCTCAACTCTCTTTCAATTCTTGCAGATCTCCTAATGGTCTGCCTTCAACATCTCCTAAAATCATAGCATTATCTCTGCGATCAGCAGCATGCAACTCTTTTATCTCTGACATCTGACCCAGTACAGTAGTACGTAGTGACATAAAACTCTCCGCGGGAAAGATCTCTCGCTTCCATCGATGCCCTCTAAGCCTCTCTTAGGATAATCTTAGCTTTGTACTCTATTCTGATGACGTTATATGCATGTGCTCGTCTGTCTTCTAAACAACATATTAGCGACCAGCCAATAGCTGTCTTCTGACTTCTTCTTTTTACCTTTTGGTACATCTGTCTAACCTCGTTTAAATCTATCAAGTCCTTGCCTAACCCTTAGTATCAAATGCTATCATATGTCGACCCAACTCCGTGTCAGTACTCACTGGTGCCCCCTGCAGGGTCTCAACTATCTCATCCCACGAGTCGGTGATCCACATTATCCAAACCTCTCTCTCCGGATACGCTGATTCCCTTATCCATAGTTAGCTACAAAGCCATAGTATGCCCTAAGACCTTCAGCCGGTCTAGAAGAGGCTGATAAGCTCTCTCCTACCTGTATACATTGGACCAAGAGCGATACCTACCTCTTACCGTCGGTGTATAAGGTAACCTCGGGTCTCGTCTCCCTACGAATAGCAGAGGGTTGTTAGCCACAGGGTGGTGATGAATGTAGAATCTGATTATGGGCAAGGGTGGTGGTATCCCTGATGATGGATGCTTCTGATCTGGTAGGGAGAGAGAGTTGAAGGGTGGATTGGTAATTGTAGAGTAGGGATGTAGATGAGGCCTCGGCTCTCATCCGGTCAAGCAGCTTGATAGCCCAATGAACGAATAAGGCTAGGGGGTGGTGCTGGAGATAACACAGGTAAGGGTGGTGATAGTGGTAGTGATGGAGAAGGTATCTGGGGAAGTGGTGAAGACCACGGGGAGAGTGGTAATGATGGTGGAGTAGATACAGCGAGAAGTCTAGCAACCTCTGCATCAGACCATCCTGGTGTAGGTTACTGGAGTGGTGGAATAGAAATCCTAGCTGTCACACGATATGCAGGGTGTGGTGGTGGTGTGGCCGCAAACTCATCAGTCTCGAACGGCTCTGTCTACTCCGCAGACGGGGCCCTGATCGGTAGCTGGTAAAGCAACAACTACAGAGTCGGCAGGAGCTAGGTGCTCTTCCTCCTCCTCCTCATCATCGGCCTCGATGTCCATATCATCATCCTCTGATGACCCCTCCTCGTCATCGCCGTCATCTCCTCCATCGGCAGGATAATCGACAGATCCTCCTCGGGGTCCTCATCGTCATCCTCCTCCGGGTCTGCCTAAGATCTGGACTCGAAGATCTAGTTCAGGTGACGAGCAGTGGTGAGGCATCCTCAGCATTTGGTGTCCTCAGCAACAATCTCATCATCAGTTAATGCTCTAGGCCTGGAACTTAATCTGGCGAAAAGTGGTTGCTGCTCTGGCTCTCTGTTTTGGAAAGGCAGTTTTCTGAGAGGGTGGGGCCTGAAGAGCGGCCTCTATGTATGGGTCCTCTGGCATCCAGGACAGCTCAAGGTACTCTTGATCATCATCTCTCGGTGATCTTATGTCTGATAACTCCTCAAATGAGCTAGAAACCTCCGTGTATGTAACCCCCGATTCATCCGAATCTGACATGACTGAATCTGAAAAGTCAAAATAGCTTATATTAGTATTTAATATAAGACTCTTATAGTAATATACATTTATATCATAACATGTATATCAATTATGAATGCATCTAGTCCAACCAACTAATGCAACAAGTAGTGTATGCATGAATGTTACAGCACATGTGTATCTCCCGTGTAAAACCCCTTTGTATGAATTCGATGTTTTGAAAACGGTTATAGTCCAGCAAAAACATTTGACCTGATTCTCTATAACCTTGGCTCTTGATACCAATCTGTAACACACCCAAATTAGGTCGCAGCGGAATAAGGGTTCGGTGCGTGTAACTTCATAGATCAATAACACAAGATGTATATAGAACGACCAAAAAGTCGTTTAAAACTGATACATTGGAATTAACAAAGTATTTGTTACATAAGCCGAAGCTTCACTTGTCACTTGTTCTAAAATCTACAAAAGATTTCTATCCATAACTAGTTATTACAAAATGTAATGCGACAAAATCTTTAATGCATGATATCCAAATCAAAACCACCAATGTATCCCTTGCACCTCGTGCTTACTGATCCCCTGAAAAACATTGCTTTAAAACGTCAACAATAATGTTGGTGAATTCATAGGTTTGATAAATCGTATATTGTAGGACCACAAGATTTCCCAAGTGTATGATAATGCAACAGATGCAGACATCATATAAATGTAATTACGTTGCCCTAAGCTCATGACACTGAAGCTCGACATAAATGAATACCATATAAATGGCCTACATTGCCCGTGATGATGTTCTAACCCGCAACATCCTATGTTCGACATGGTATACGTTTGTTTGCCCAGTGATAGCTAATCACCCGAACGGGGATGTCAATCCCAATAGATCTATTCATAACATTCGCGCTCACAATCCAGTAACTGACAGTTCATGATAATGGGCTCAACTAGGGTTATTCGTACCTTAGGCAACAGTAATCATTATATAAAACTTAACCACCTTGTGTCTAATTATAAACAATGCATGTTCTCACCCCAAAATTGTAAATAACTAAATCTTGCTAATAACGTGTGGCTATCGAACTCACCTTGAGTGAGAGTACGTCAAGTATATATCACAGATAATGCGTCAACGCAAATCGTTAGTGCAACCTATTTAATTTAAGTCGTATTAAGTATATTCACCATTGTGTAACTCACTACCCATTATATAATTCTATATAGCTAATCACCATCTAATTGTTTTGGTAAAATTGGTGTTTATTAAGTTAAAACGTTTATAATTTTTCGTTGTAGTAAAACTGACGTAACTTTCGCGTTTCAATCGTTTCTTGCGTTTCTTATGTCCACATTTTGTAATTAAGTCATGTTATCCGATATTTGGACTTTTTCATATTTTTTTAGCCCCTGAAATGGAACAGTTACTTTTTACTGTTTCACATCAGTTTTAAAGTTATTTTTTTGTTTTAGTTATCGTAAAACCGTAACGTCTTATTTTATTCGTTATAGCTCCATTGTTTAGCGATTCTTTTATGAACGTTCTTCGTAATTGAAAGTTCTATCTATTTTGAGGTTTACTACAAAATAAATGTTTCTGTCTGAAACAGTAACTTTTTATAAAAATGGTTTTACAAATGTATTTTTATAAATTTTAAGTATTTAAAACTCTGCGTAAATTCATAACTTCCTTGTTTTTAATCGAAATAAATTATGATCATATAATTTTTGTATATCCTAGAAATGTGCATTAATCTGTTAAAACATCAAACTTTTCTGTTTTGTATAATTTTTATAAAAGTTATTTTATAACCAGTTTTATTTAACGTATATCTCGTAATATTAGATGTATCTTTTTCGTTATAATTCATTTTTCGTGTTTCTTTTCTTTTTGGAAATCTGTCATGAGGTTTTTATCTTTTTAAAATGTAAAAACCACTGTTTTGAGATTTGAATCCAACAGCCCTTTTGCATAGGATTTTATATATTTTTAAGTATATATCTTTTATTTTATTATACTTTTCAAACTATATTTAATTTACAAAGTCTTACACAATCCTTCTATATCATATTGTCATTACATATATTAGTGTCAATAGGGTTCTATTGTTTGTCCATTTTGTCAATGTTACAAGGTATTAATCTCACTTTTAATACTACTTATTAAAGAAACCCTATTTAACAAAGTTTACATATGAACTTTTATACATTAACCAAGTGTGTCAAGGAGTTATAAATCATTATAACCTTATTTTAGTATTCATATAACATAACAAAAAGTCATAAAAAGATTATAAGTCATTTGCATACTCTTTTACTTTGTAACATATTAATAAACCTTAAAACCCTAATCTTGCATTAACACTTTTTAAGCTTAACCGAGATTGTAAAACACTTATGTATCCATTTATAACCTCATAATATCACTCATATAACATATGTATAAGTGTACAAATCAATGATAACAAATAAAAACTTTTTTTACATGTTTAGAAAAGTCCTTAAATGGTGGATTAAAGCTATAATAAACATATATACTCATAAGAATGATAAAAGTAAAGACATAAGGGTTTTTAGATAACCTTATATTGATGTATGATGATGAGAAATATATCCTAAACCCTTGTTTAGACTTTAAACCCAAGCTTGCACACTTGAAAACCCTAGTTTTCTTAGAAAACCCTAATCTTGCAACACTTGCTTTAATACTTGTAAACCTTTAACCAAACCTTGGAAACCACCTTAGGTTTAATCGGAGGATTGTGTATGAATGTGTGTATGGTCTTGTAAAATCAAACTATGGATTGTGTGTAAAGGGGTGTTGATGTCGTGGGTTTATAAGGCAAAAGAGGAGAGAAAAACTTGATTTTTTTGCTAAGTGTTGAAGTGTATGTTATCTTTCTTTAGGAGTGCAAGACTTATATGTATAAAGCTAGTCAATAACACTATACAAGACAAGATGAGGTTTTAAGGTGACCATTGGTCAAAAGTATGGAAGTATGGGAAGTATAGGCTTCATTTGAATGTGTAGAGAGTACAAGGACCATGTGGTGAATTTTTGTGATATCTCTTTGTATACATCCACCTATGTCCGGTTTTATATGTATATATGTGATGTTATTTTGTAAATTTTGGGTATTGGGTATAAATGTGGGTATTTGTTGAAGCGTAGAAAAGTTTTGGTGGTTCCGGGTATGCCTAAACGTATTTTATTGCGAAACGTAATCACTTTACGCAACCAATAAAAATAAAATGAACAAAGTTAATAATTATCCTCAAAATAATTACTTAACACTTGCTTGATGTAAACATTTAATTGTTTGATGCCCGTTTACATTGAACGATAATTTTTAGCTTACGCGATTTAACTTAACGATTACGATTTAAAGCAAACGCGTACAATACTAAAAATACATAGTTGCTTTATTGACGGCGTCCATGACTCTAAAACACGGGGTGTTATATCTACCTTCCTTAGATCAAGTAAACCTTTATTCAAAATTCTGTCATTGTTGTTTGAATACCCGAAATCTATTTGATACATTGAAAGATGACCTTAACCGTATCAAATCTCTCATCATTGGTCCTTCCACTCAATTTCCATCCTCAATAACAACCTCCTTACCATAATTGAACAATCTCAAAAGCTTAATAATAAACAACCCCTTTTTTATGATGACATCTTCTACCTTTCAAGAATCAACTAGTGTAGATCTATGCCTTATTATGTCTTTATGATTATCTACTTTCTATTGTAATGATTCATACAAATGTTGTATGAATGTGTCTATGCTCTTATTAAGATTTAGTTTTTAAATTTTATGTTAAATGTATTAGTTGGATGTGCTAGTGTATGAGTTTATTATTGGTTGAATGAACCTCTTCTTTTGTTAAATTGAATACAATGTGTTAAATTGAAAGATATTTGTCTTGCACTTGTACTTCTAACCTTGTTTTGTAGCACGCAATTTTCGTAAGATCGATCCTTTGGTGCCCCGAACAAGGAGGAGCACACATCAAGGGGGAGTCTTGATATCGTCGTTTTCTTTCTTCCTTCGACAACTCGACGATCATTCTTTTTGAATTCGACAAAAAGGGAGAGAAATGAAACATAACTCATTTAATAATTTGACATCTTTAATTTTATTTAAAATGATTTTATATTTTGTCATCATCAAAAAAGGGGAGATTGTTAATACAAATAATGTCTAAAAACGTTATTTATATTTTTTGACCTCTCAACGTTTTGATAATAACAAAATGTAAAAACGTTTACAATAAAAATAAACGTTTAAAAATTATCAAATGTAAAATTCCATTTCTAAGATTAGTGATCACTTAAAGGTGATGAACAAACAAATAATTAAGCAATTGATTAGTGATCAAAATAATTTTTTTCTCTTAATCCGCACTTTTATTCTACAAAGTGTTTTCTTAAAATACATTACAAAATATTTTTATAATTAAAAGAAAAGATTTATTTATAAACTTAAAATTTGAAATATCAAATTTTCTCCTTAAAAATTGAAGGTTCAATAAACAGATACAACATCCCACAAAAAGACAAAAAAGGGAGCGGAGTCTAGTGGCGGCCCCTTATAGGCCTGGCGGTAGGGGGGAGCTGGTGGGGGCGTCGGGGCCGAGGCCCCCTTATATATAAGGGACCGCCAGGACCGCCACCAGATGACCGTTGGGATTCCCTGCCTATAAATACTGCTCCATTCCCAGCAGAAAATATTCCTCTTTGCACGAAATTTTTTAGTCTTTTCTTTTCTCTCTTCTAAAGAATCTTTTTCTCACTAAAACTCTTGATCACTGACATACTTAGATCTTGTTTCAAGTGATCTAATCTCTTTTTCTCATCTCTTCCCTCTCATTCAAGTGCAAGAGAAGACCACTCGTAATCATCAAGAAACAAAGTGTTAATTAGTGATCTCTCCTCTCTTCTTCTAAGTACCAAAACTTTATTGTATTTATCTTGTGTATTTGTGTGATTCGGATATTGTGTAGATCCGATAGTGTAGATCTTACGAGTTTGTATATCATGTGAAGTGGTAGATTGGTTCTAGCTAAGATTAGGACTCGACATGTAGCTTAGTGTCGGAAAATAACGTAAGTGATATGTAAACGGTTTTCTCCGCCTAAAGGGAGCTTGTTGACATAGTGAAATCTCGAGTAGGATACTCAGGGAGTGGAGTAGGTTAAAGAGGTGCTTCGTAGCCGAACCACTATAAAATCTTGGTGTTTTGGTTTGGTTGTTTATTTCCTTATCTCTTTACATTATTATTGTTGTTATTTAGTTTTCGTTTAGATAGTTATTGCTTGTTTATATTGTGATTTGATTGAACATATAACTCGAACCTATACATTTTTAAAAGTAAACTTTTAAACCGTAAAACAAGCATGTAAACTATTCAACCCCCCTTTTAGTTTCCACACATTTGATTTCTCTGCATTTGTTATGAATTGGCTTAAAATTCCAAATCTGACTCAAGAAATTATGGTTGGACTGGCATTCAACCTGCTCAAAGGCACTTGCAAGAGTATTACGAAATTAGAGTATCATTTTGAAGAATTTTCCAAGGCTACCACTAAACGTCTTGACTAGCATAACCTCGAAAACAAACCGTATCCGTTCGATCTCAGAAAGCCTCTTCCGTTAATGCAAGATCATCGAGGACGCCAAATTATCCCTCAGGATTACTTTATTAAATAACGATCTGGAATATCTGAAGGGTAGAGATTTAAGCAGACGATACTCAACTTCTGTAACAAAGATAAAGGCTGATACTTATGATCTCAAATGGATCGAAGACTTGGTTCCTAACTTGTGGAGTCCCATGCAGGTGAAATATGATCAACATGCTTACTTGGGCACTTCACACTAGGGTCCCCAAACGCTAAAGCTTCTACGGGTATGCTAGCAACTTGACTTTGTCTAAAGATGTTTACTCCAGAAGAAGAATTATTGCGGTAACCAGACTTAAAATTATGAAGAAGTATAACTATGGTCACCTGGAAGAGATTGAAGTTCGTCAAGATGATTAGAAGCTATATACGTTTAAAGAAGGTGATTTCAAAAGACTTCGCCTACAAGACATTGAGGACATATTACTTCTACTCGTTCAACAAAAGCTGACCAATCTCATAATCGACGAACGGTATGATTTGAATGTGGCATTACGTATGTACACCAGACGTATTGTCATTTAAAGGTGGGTGGAATATCTTCAATTAGGTGTTGAAAGTTACCAAAAGAATCTCAACCTCACTAAACCTGACACGTACAGATCGAATCTCAGGAACAAAATCGCATACACTTCATACTCAGACCCTCATGGAATAATATACGTAGATCAGTACAAGGGAAAAAGATTGATGCGCGCTGATGTACTCTACAAGTTCAGTGATGGCACGCTTAATGATGTTCGGTTTGCTCTTCATGACATTGCTACGGGAATAAGAATGAAATACCTGATAATGAAGAAATGGAGTAACTTAGACAAGAAGAGGGCTCGGGTTATGGTGACAAGCATCTTTATCAAGGGAGGTTGATGCGGAATCTAGAGAAGTTCGTTGGTGGAAGGGAATACGAGAATGATCTCAGGCTACTGGAAAGCATAATATGACTTTGTCATGTTTTGTCTCAACTCATTTCAGGTCAATTTCTCGTATATAATAAAACTTGTGAATATGTGAATAAATAGTTTAGACTATAATTAGGCATTTATAGTGTTTGAGTACGAATTTTCAAGAAATTCTTAGTAAATTCAAAAACTTTCAACTTAACGTACTCAAACACCATATAATTCCCTTATAATTTGAGGGGGATCATTAATATGTTCCAATAATCGGCTTGTTAATAATTGGACATCTTCTCCCCAAATGCATATATTTTATCAATTAATATCTAAAATATTAAAAGATTTAACATTTTTAATAAGGAGAGAAAATGTGATTAAAATATATGGCTAATAATGTGATTTTAAGATCTCTAGTGTACACTATCCCATATATGTGCTAAACTCTTTTGATTAATCAATGCACATATAAAGGGGGAGCAAATGGTTACGTGTTAACAGAAATGTGGAAGTACCAAAGACCGACCATTTAAATTACTGTATTGGAGTTATAAGGTGGTTAAGTTTAGGTATTCATTCCCATGATCCAGCCAGAACCGGAGGGATCTACCCAGGAATATTCCACTAGATAGTGTAGTAGTCCTTATGTATGAAAAAAGGAGTAAAAGTGAGAATAAAGGAAAAGTTCCGACTGAGATGGAGCTAGTATTGGAACAAACCCAACAAGTTTCTAGTCATGAAGTCTCAGTAAGCGTTGAAGGGGTTGAAGAATTAAAAAGAAAAGTTAAGATAAAAGGTGAAAAGAAAGAAGCCCTCCTCACACTTAGGCAGAAACCGGGTCAATACATCTACTATCAAGAATCACAAAGATGATTGCTGACATTGAAGACTGACATCATGGACCTAGTGATGCAATGCACAATCCTCCATAGCTACTCAGAATCTCTCAAAATATTTCTATTTCATTTCTCACAAAGATTACACTCATTTCTATCAACTCTCTCACTCTGAGTTAGTTGGTATTGAAATGGTGGCAGTCTGCTCCAGCCTCCGATCACTAAAACCAAGTGCACTATTGAGTCTAGAGCCAAGAGATCATCCATAAATCTCACTAGGACACTGTTCAAATATATTTTTTGCTCACACATTGTGAAAACAAGTAATAACTTAAGAGTCCTACGCATTATCCTTGTGATTTTGCCAGAACATCCGAGTGATACTTAAGTATTCACAGTGAAGATAGAAATCCTACTTGAGTCAACATTTAACAAGCTCTTGGTAGGTGAATTGTGTGATTCTGTACGAATAAAGCTTGTGACAACTGGAAATAAACGATGGTACGATTCTACATGAATCAAACTTGTTCTAGTATATAAATTGACGATTGATGAATTTTGAAATGCTTAAAACTCTTAATGTGTCGCAAAAATACTTTAGCAAGTGACACGTTGATTAATTTTTCAAATCAATTTTTATTTCATTCAGTGAGATAGTAACTCGTTGGTTCACTCATACCGTGTTGTCTGCTTTGAGACACTTCGGTAATGAGAACGGCTAGTACAGCTGCGAAACCCTGTCAAGAAGATTCTTCGGAGTTCTATCTGATCATAGGCAATATTTATATTGATCAATGGGGAACCGTAGTTATTTCAACCGTATTCGATGAAGTGACAAAGACACTTTCGTCCATAACTGTTGATTATCACTAACCTAAACCTGTAGGTATTCCCAATGGTGGCAGCAGCTAGACATGGACGAGTCAGATTTATAGCCGCATGCTCATACTCGACCGACAATTATAAAGACATCATGAAAGCTAAAGTACATGTTTCAAAGACTTCTGCTACTCTGATACTGCACGTCCTTCTTGAAGCGACAAAGTGTTAAAGTTAAAGAATCTCAAGAAAGACATATTATTATTAAAGCTTTCAAGTCAAAGACTCAAGAAAAGTATGAGCATGTTGGTCCAAAAGTCATAAGTACATAAGATGGCAAAAGATTACAAGATGGCAAAAAGAGATTATGCTTGGTTGATGATCTCAAGAAGTTCAAGATCACATTCATGACAAGTCAAAGATACAAGTCAAAGCCTAAAGTCAAAGATCACTACAACATATCACAAGTTAATGATTGAAGTTAAAAGACTACGAGCTCAAGATTAAAGTCAAAGCATAGTATGCTAGGTTCTAATTTTTGTAAATTAGAGTGACCTCCCTTAGGGGGAGATTGTTAGGAATATAAAAAGTATTGATCACTTCCAATATAGTTAGTTGTAGCTCATAGTAAGTCGAATGGTTAAGATAGAAAGCTAATCGGGCTAAAGGCCCATAGAAAGCCTATTATAAGGCCCATGGCTGGTCACATGTAAGAGTATTTATACCCTCTCCACACATGGAGAGGGTGTTAGTTGGTTGGTTTATTTTTACACTTAATCTAATCTTTCTTTCTTTGTTACTTTCTCTCACTAGAACCATCCTCTCATCCACTTTCTCTCTCTAAATTTCTATATTGTTCTTTAGTGTTATAGATTACTAGGATTCTACACAACTTAAGTTTATGGCACTAAACTATTAATGTATTATTGAAAGAACATGGTCATATGTCTCAAGTCCTTGTATACCACTCAACTGTGTATATGTGATGACAGACTCATCTGTAGGAGGGGTTAACATACCATGAGGCATACACCTAGGTGTAATGGACTCATCCTTAGCATGTGTACTAAAATCATGTTGAGGCATAGACCTAGGTGTAACATAGTCACATACAGAATCCTTAGCAAGTGTACTAGAATCATGCCATGTCAACAACAACATTTTATTAGATCTATAGTTAATTTTTGCACTAGTACTAGGCTGACTAATATTTTTGATGAGGTGTCATTTTATACCCTTTTTCAGGGTCATTTAACCCCCAAAATCATGCAAATATGTCCAAATATTGTACTTATTCGTTCTTTTGGATGTTTTATCATTTGGGAAGTATTTGGAGGAAAAGCACATGACTTGGGCTCGATTTAGGAAGAAACGGGACAAAAACACAACACTTGGTTTCTCAGTGCGTGAAGATGGCGTTAGGATTTGCTGCGACGCCGTTAGAAGTAAAGGGCGACGACGTCACCACGATTTGTGACGCCGTCACGATAACCAACATAAAGAAGCCTTTAGAAGATTCGGCAGGCTGATGATGTTAGGAAACCCTAGCGACGCCGTCATACCTAATTTCCTATATATACAAACCCTATTTTTTATATTTTATGTGGAAAAACATAGAGTATTTGTGGGATAACTTTGTAGCAGCCATTTTGGTTGATTTTTCAGGGTTTTTAACCCTTTAATACTCATTGTAACTCCATGTTTAATTGAAGTGAAGTTCCCAAACCCTTTTAATCATTCAATATGTCTATGTATTGTTTGATTAATTGTTATGCGCTTTCAATTAACATGTTTGGCTAAATTTAATTATGTTTACTTATGATTGCATGAAACTTAGTAGTTGTTAATACTCTTTTATTATTGCTTCTTGTTAATGGTGTGCGCGTTAGGCTTTAGAAAACTAGCTATTTGATCTTTATATCCTAGCATAGACGTCTAGGGAAACGCGGTTAGGTTAGAGGATACTTGTGATTAGATCTTCATATCTAGATCACCTTTGGGTGGATTCCAAATTAAGTATTTGTTGCTCGTGAATTTACTATTTGACGTGAGCGGTGTCTGCAGGTAACCACCGTCTAGGTTGTCACATAGATAGCGTACTTTAACAACCCGCTGCTGAATTAGGGAATACTTACAAATTACATTAAAAGGGTGACGGGCAATAAAATTAGAGAAAACAACTAGGGAGTAATGCACGATTAGGTAAACACATTTGTTTAACCATACGAGTTTTTCCATCAAATTTACTTTTCTGCATAATTAGTAGTATAATTTAGTAGTTTAATCAACCCCCTCTTCAAAACCTGAGATTTACTTGCTTTCTAAAAACATATAAAAATTAAAAAATAATATTCCCTCAACCTTTAGACCTTAGTAAACATACAATTCGAGCCTACCTAAACTATTCCCCTAAAGAACAATAATAACCCCTTGAGTCTTGCCTATACTACACTACAACGGTTAGGTATACTGCCTAAGAGGCTTGTAAAAATTTTTCGTTGCAACCCACCGCATTAAGTTTTTAGCCCCGTTGTCGAGGAATAGTCTAGGTTTCGAATTCTATCTAGCTTAGTTCTACTTACAAGATTCCTATCAAGTGAGATTTTATTTTTCTTTTTAGTGTAGCTTTCTCGTAGTATATCTTTTCTTCATTCCCTTTGTTTTGCAAACCCTCCTTTTCGTTAACCATCATGGGAGACGAAAATCTACCCCGTACTTTAGGAGATTATTCCCGGCCAAGACACGAGGGCTATTGAAACACCATTGTGCTCCTCGAAGGGAACAATGTGGTGCCTCTGCGATCCGACACCATCCGATTGGTGCAAAACAAATGTGCATTCCACAGACTCCGGTCCAAAGATCCAAATCAACACCTTAAGGATTTTCTAAAACTTGTGGACTCACTTGACCTTAATGTTGAAAATAGGGAAAGGATGCGACTACGTTTATTTCAATTCTCCCTTCGTGATCAAGCTAGTAATTGGCTTGAACGTCCACTCGCGGAATCCATCTCCACTTGGGAGGATCTTACTACTTGTTTCCTTGCTCAGTTTTTCCATCAGGAAGAACTATCAAACTCAGAAATGACATCTTGATGTTCTAACAACATCATGGTGAACCCCTTTCTAAAGCATAGACCCGTTTCAAGGACCTATTCCAAAAAGTCCCTCATCATGGCATCGATCTTTGGATCCAAGTACAAATCTTTTATGACCATGTCAATCAACCACAAGGCACGTCATCGATCATTTGACTGGTGGTAAGCTTTGTGACAAAAGTGTCGAGGAATTTTGGGAACTTATAGAGAATCTTGCTCTCTATGACCATGAGAGTTGGAATGACCTAAGAGACTTCGCTAAACCGGTCAAGGCAATCTCTTTGCCTTAAGATATCCCGAATACGTCTGACTGTCGTCTCATTGAGCTAGAAAATCAAGTCCAATGCTTGATGGAAGCTCATCTTGCTCCTAAACCGTCCATTCAAGTGAACAAAATCGCTTCTTCATGTGAGATTTGTGGTGGTACCCACGATACTCAATATTGCATGGAAAATACTGAGCAAGCTTTTATTGACTATGCATCCTTTCGTACCGATGAAGCAGGAGGTAAGTGGTTCACTTTCAAACCCGAGCAAAAACAACCTTAGTGACACCTATAATCCATCATGAAAAAGTCACCCAAACCTTAGATGGAGGCAACCTCAAAATTTTCAAAACAATTTTTCAAACCCACCTAATCATTTTCAATCAAATGGTTCGTTCCTGAACCGTGCCTTCAATAATAATCCCTAAAATTTTAACAATTAATCAAACCTCGAGGGGTTGGTGTCTAACTTTGTGGCATCTCAAGACGCTAGGTTGTTTAAGTTTAAAGCCGATTTCAAACAACAACAAAGTGAGATGACTAATAAGATTGACACACTCTTGAAGGCTATCAATGACTGAATAACAGGAGCACTTCCAAGTGACACGGTTAAGAACCCGAAATTAAATGTTAACCCCACCTCTTCGGTTTCGTCTACTCGTTCTTAACCAATAGAAGATCCCCAAAGTTCATCACATCCCTTCAATTCGGTCAAAGCTATTAAAACGTGTTTCAAATCAATAATTATTTTCAAAAAGACCAACTATAAGTTAAAACTTTAACGGT
>BQNB010083110.1:0-29129 GCA_026074375.1 Tanacetum coccineum
AAATCCGTTTTTAAAGGTCAAAGGTATGTGTATTTAAGCACATACCATCTATTAGCTCCATCTTAAATGAAGGAATTATCGGACCAACTCCAGGAGCTTTCCGACAAAGGCTTCATAAGACCCAGTTCCTCACCTTGGGGAGCTCTAGTCTTATTTTTCAAGAAGGGTGGATCGTTTCAAATGTGCATCGACTACCGAGAGCTGAACAAGCTAACGGTGAAGAATCGTGATCCACTCCCAAGGATCGATGATTTATTTGATCAACTACAAGGATCTAACGTTTATTCTAAGATAGACTTGCGATCAGATTATCACCAGCTTCGAGTACGTGAAGAAGATATTCCGAAGATGGCATTCAGAACTCGATATGGTCATTACGAGTTCCAAGTTATGCCATTTGGTTTGACGAACGCACCAGTGGTATTTATGGATCTCATGAATCGGGTGTGCAAGCCATATTTAGATAAGTTTGTGATTGTCTTTATTGACGATATCCTTATCTATTCCAGGAACAAGAAGGAACATGAAGAACATCTTAAGGCAATTATGGAATTGCTTAAGAAAGAGGAGTTGTATGCTAAGTTCTCTAAATGTAAATTTTGGATTCCCATGGTACAATTTCTTAGCCACGTGATTGATAGTCAAGGCATTCACGTGGATCCCGCCAAGATCGAATCCATAAAAGATTGGGCATCTCCTAAGACACAAATGGAGATTCGTTAATTTTTAGGTCTTGCTGGGTATTATTGAATATTCATTGAAGGATTCGACGACCGCCAAGTCAATGACCAAGCTTACTCAGAAAGGAGTTAAGTTTAATTGGGGTGACAAGGTGGAAGCCACCTTCCAGTTAATAAAGCAGAAGTTGTGCAGTGCGCCAATTCTGGCTCTACCTGAAGGAAGCGAGGATTTTGTGGTCTATTGTGATGCTTCGCATAAAGGATTGGGTGTTGTATTAATACAAAGGGAGAAAGTAATTGCTTATGCATCACGCCAATTGAAAATTCATGAGAAAAATTATACGACTCATGATTTGGAACTTGGATCGGTAGTATTTGCTCTAAAAATTTAGAGACACTATTTGTACGGAACCAAGTGTACGAGATCACAAGAGTTTACAACACATTCTTGATCAAAAGGAGCTGAACATAAGGCAACATCGTTGGTTAGAGTTGCTCAGCGATTATGATTGTGAAATACGTTACCACTTGGGGAAAGCAAACGTAGTGGCCGATGCCTTAAGCCATAAAGAATAGAATAAGCCATTACGGGTTTGAGCCTTAGTCATGAATATTGGTTTGAATCTCCCCTAACAAATTCTGGAAGCTCAAATAGAGGCACATAAATCAAAGAATCTTAAAAACTAAGATGTAGGAGGTATGATCAGGCAGGATATACCGAAAGAGAAGTTGGAACCCCGCGCGGATGGAACTCTATGCTTAAATGGCAGGAGTTGGTTTCCATGTTATAGTGATTTGAGGAGTATAATTATGCACGAGTTCCACAAGTCAAAATACTCTATCCATTCGGGTTATAAGAAGATGTATTAGGACATGAAGAAGCTATATTGGGGGCCCAATATGAAGGCCTACATTGCCACCTATGTTAGCAAATGTTTGACATGTGCTAAGGTCAAGGTTGAACACCAAAGGCCATCAGGTTTGTTGGTGCAACCCGAGATACCTCAACGGAAATGGGATAATATCACTATGGGTTTTATCACGAAGCTTCCTAAGTCGTCACAAGGTTATGACACCATTTGGGTGATTGTTGACTGACTTACTAAATCTGCAATCTTCATACCAATAAGGGAAACTAATCCAATGGAAAGATTGGCAAGAATGTACCTGAAAGAGGTGGTCACGAGGCATGGAATACCTGTCTCAATCATTTGTGATCACGACCCTAGGTTCGCAACAAATTTCTGGAGGTAACTTCAAAAGGCATTGGGTACGAATTTGGATATGAGTGCTGCATACCATCCACAAACTGACGGACAAAGCGAGAGGACTATTCAAACTCTCGAGGATATGCTGCGTGCTTGTGTGATTTACTTTGGAAAGGGTTAGGTTAACCATTTTCCATTAGTTGAGTTTTCATATAACAATAGTTATCATGCTAGCATTAAGGCTACACCATTTGAAGCACTTTACGGTCGAAAGTGTCATTCACCTATTTGTTGGGCCGAGGTTGGAGAAGTTCAACTCACCGATCCAGAAATAGTTCAAGATACAACCGAGAAAATCATTCAGATCAAGCAAAGAATTCAAGCCGCTCGTGATCAACAAAAGAGTTACACCGATTTAAAGCGTAAGCCAATGGAATTTCAGGTTGGAGATAGAGTTATGCTTAAGGTTTTGCCTTGGAAAGGAGTAGTACGCTTTGGCAAATGGGGGAAGCTAAACCCCAGATATGTTGGACCTTTCAAGGTGTTGGCTAAGGTTGGAGCCGTTGCTTACAAGCTTGAGCTTCCTCAAGAGCTGAGCAGGGTTCACAATACGTTTCATGTATCCAACTTGAAGAAGTGCTATGCCGGCGAACCATTAGCCATTTCGTTGGATGGACTCCATATTGATGACAAGCTTCATTTTGTTAAAGAACCAATAGAGATCATGGATCGTGAAGTTAAACAATTGAAGTAAAGCCGTATCCTAATTTTCAAGGTTTGATGAAACTCTAGGAGAGGTTCTGAGTTTACATGGGAACGCAAGGATCAATTTCCAAATAAATATCCACACCTCTTCACAAAAACCGCACCTAGGGGTGCAATCGAGTCAAGCCGAGCTCGAGCTTGACAGGGCTTGAGCTTGGCTTGAAAAAAAATAGTAGACTTGAGCTTGGCTTGATAGCTCATCAAGCTTTAACCATATAGGCTTAAGCATGGCTTGAGTATGATTTGATTAAAGCTTGAGCTTGGCTTGAAAAGCTTGAATGTGTATAAATCTAATGTATTTAATAGCCAAATGCCCAAACTCATCAATAAACATATGCATAAAGTAAAACAAACAAAAATCATAAGTGAAAACTGTTGGAAATTATGCATTCCTGACTTAGTACCATTAGTTATATTAGTTAGTACTGTTAGTTATAATTTGTATAGACAGTACAAAATGTTAGTACTGATCAGATAGTTAGTACCGTTAGTATAAAATAGTTAGTATTGTTTATAAGATAGCATGAGATATCTTAAGAAAGGATATGCATGATCTTTATACGCGTTTTGTATAGCCTATTAGGATTTTCTTAGTCTATAAAAGGAACCCTAGGCATAGTTAGTAGATATAGTTCTATACAGATCAATAGACATCAATTAGCAATCATAGTTTTGTAATCTGTAACCTAGGCAGATTCAAGTTATAATATAAAGTTCTTTTGTGATTCTTAATACTCTTCTTCTTATCATTATTGATTAGTTTCCGCATAATCAATAGTGTTCAAATCAGTGTTTCATTATTGTTGCTTTAGAATTATCTAAACGAACAAATCCTTTACAAGCTAAAGGTTAAGATCTATTCAGTAAATGATCCAACAAGTGGTATCAGAGCTTGTGTGGAAACTCTGAATAAGAAGAACTCAATTGTAAGATGGCAGAACAAGACATTCCTCCACCCACTATCACAGCAATGAAAATCCCTATCATCAGGAAGGGAGAATATGATATTTGGAGCATGAGAATGCGACAATATATCTGTCACACAGACCATAACCTATGGGATGTTATTGTCAATGGAGATCTAGAAGAAGAGCCTGCACCAACTGGAGAAACATCTGCTCCTCCTGCTCCTAAGACTGCCAAACAACTGGCTGCTAAAAGGAATCAGGAAAGAGTTAAGAGCATCTTGCTTTTAGCAATACCTGATGAATACCTCCTCAAGTTTCACAATGTTGCAGATGCTAAATCACTCTGGGAAGCAATCAAATCAAGGTTTGGAGGTAATGAAGAATCCAAGAAGATGCAGAAAAATGTTCTAAAACATCAGTTTGAAAATTTTTCTACTGCATCAAATGAAAGTCTGGACAAGGCTTATGATAGGTTCCAAAAACTCATAAGTCAATTGGAGGTTCATGGTGCTCCAATATCAAAGGAAGATATCAACCAGAAGTTCCTAAGAAGTCTTCCTCCTTCATGGAATCAAATTGCTCTAATCATGAGAAATAAGCCAGACATTGATGAGATTGATATTGATGACCTCTACAACAACCTTAGGGTCTACGAAGATGAGATGAAAAGGTCTTCAAGTTCCACTTCTACTTCTCAGAACTTGGCATTTCTTTCCTCTGAGAACACTAGCAGTACTAATGAAGTTAGTACTGCCAGTGGAGATTTTGGGGTTAGTACTGCTGGTGGAATTAGTCAAGTTTCATCTACCCCATGTGCTCATGATGTAGCATGCTCTTTCTTTGCACAACCAACAACCAGTCCTCAACTTGAAAATGAGGATTTTCAGCAGATTGATGAAGATGACTTGGAAGAATTGGATCTTAGATGGCAGGTGGCTATGTTGACTGTCAGAGTGAAGAAATTCATTCAGAAGACAGGAAGGAACTTGGATTTCAAAGAAAAATGACCTGTTTCTCTTGATAAGTCAAAAATTGAGTGCTACAACTATCACAAAAAAGGGCACTTTGCTAGGGAATGCAGATCTGAAAGGAATCAAGGGAGAAGATCTTATGGTGACAATGGCAGGAGCAATGCACCAACAAATGAATCTTCATCACAGGCACTGGTGGCTCAAGATGGTCTAGGAGGCTATGGCTAGAGTAATGATTTTGAAGTAGAACCAGTCAACTATGCTTTAATGGCAATCTCTTCTTCAAGCTCATCAAGTTCTTCTGGCAATGAGGTACAAAAATGTTCTAAATAATGTCTTGAATCTTTTAAAACTCTTCAAAAGAATTATGATAGTGAAAGAGAAAAACATAGTAGAGCCAAACTAGAAATTCAGGGTTATGAGTTAGCCTTAGAGTCACTAGAATCTAGGATACTTGTACATGAAAAGAATGAACTGGCTTGGGGTGAAAAATATGAGTTTTAAAACTATAAGCTTAAATGCAGAGAAATAAAAATTAACAACCTTAACCTTGAATTAGAGAAAGTTGTTAAGGAAAGAGATGAGTTGAAATTAAAGATAGAAAAATAGGAAGAATCATCCAAGAATCTTGATGAATTACTCAACAGTCAAATGAGTGCTAGAGATAAAACTGGTTTAGGATATGGCACACAATTGAATGAAATGAGTAACAATTCTGAAACTGATAGTGAGATTAGTTTGAGTGTTTTTGATGTCAGATCAAGTGATGAAGAGAACACACCAGCAAATGATAGGTTCTCTAAAGCAGATGGATTTCATGTTGTTCCCCCTCCTATAACAGTGAACTTCCTAACCCCAAGAGTTGACATATCATTTGCAGGTTTAGATGAATATTCCATTAGGAAGAAAATAATTAAGTAAAAAACAACTGATCTTAATACTAAAACAAGTGAGACTGTAGGTAAAACAAATGGAGCAAATATTCAAAAACCTAAGACAGTCTATGAATCAGTTAACAGAGATAAAGTTATCATTGAGGATTGGAACTCAGATGATGAGGATGATTTTTCTGAAGTGCAAACAGTTAGCCCTGTTAAGACTAATGAGACTCAAACAGTTAAAACTAGAGTTGATAAAATTGGTCAAACTTATTAGAAACAAGGAATTGGTTTTAAGAAAATAAAAGCTTGCTTTGTTTGTAAAAGTACTAACCAATTGATCAAAGATTGTAATTTTCAGGACAAACAGAGTCAAGAACCTAAGCTAAAAACTGTGGTCAATACTGGTCCAAGGGTGAACAAACCAGTATGGGATAATACTAAAAGGGTTAATCATCAAAAATTTTCAAAATACCCTGATTTAAGAAAGACTTTTGTCCCATTAGGAGTACTGATAAGAACAGGTTTGATTACTCCTGTTAAGCAAAATGAGAAAAGAGTAGTTCACACAGTTAGTACTGCTAGGCCAGTTAGTACTGCTAGGCCAGTTAGTACTATTAGGCCAGTTAGTACTGCTAGGCCAGTTTGTACTACTAGGCCTGTTAGTACTGTTAGACCATTTTCCCCAAAAATAGCAAAAACTAGTGGTGCTATTAGTCCAATTTACCTAAGAATGGACAATGTAAGACCAAGAGGCTCATATTCACCTATCAAAAGGTCTTACTACACAAAACCAGCTTTTAGACCCAAAGACTTAAAACAAGATGTTAAAACTTTTGGGGTTCAAAATATGACTACTGCTGGGACAAGAGCAATAGTTAATACTGGTAAGGGTAAGATGGATACTGATCTTAAAAAGTCAAGGCGGGTGTGGAGGCCTAAGGGAAATTACTTGGATCATGTGTCCAAAGACAGTGGATCATTCATGCTCAAGAAGGTTGAGTATGTTGACCCAAAAGGGATTTCCAAGTCTGTAATGGCTTGGGTCCCTAAGAGATACTAATTCTCTTACTTTTTGTGCAGGGCAATCCAGAGATCTTGTTACAGGATCATGCAGTGGTGGACAATGGTTGCTCTAGCCATATGACTGGCAACAAAGCTTATCTTTTAGACTATGAAGATTTCAATGGAGGCTTTGTGGCTTTTGGAAATGATCCTAAAGGAGGTAAAATAACGGGTAAAGGTAAAATCAGAACTGCTAATTTAGACTTTGATGATGTTTATTTTGTAGATGAACTTAAGTTTAACCTTTTCTCTGTCTCACAAATGTGTGACAAGAAAAATAGTGTCCTTTTTACTGAGACTGAATGCCTTATCCTGTCTCCTAGCTTTAAGCTTCTTGATGAAAGTCAAGTTGTACTTAGAGCTCCTAGAAAGGATGATGTGTACAGCTTGTACTTAAAGAACATTATTCCCTTTGGAGGTATAACTTGTTTATATGCAAATGCAACAGCAGATGAGTTTAAATTATGGCACAGGAGATTAGGTCATGTGAATTTCAAAAATATAAACAAACTTGTTAAAGGTCACCTAGTTAGAGGTTTACCTTCAAAAGTTTTTGTGAATGACCACACTTGTGTTGCCTGCAAGAAGGGTAAGCAACATAAGGCCTCCTGTAAGGCCAAGTTAGAAAGAATCATCAGAAAGCCCCTAGAATTACTTCATATGGACTTATTTGGACCTGTCTCTGTAGAAAGTATTAACAAGAAAAGGTACTGTTTGGTTGTGACTGATGATTTCAGCAGATTTAGTTGGGTATTTTTCTTAGCTACCAAGGATGAAACATCTGAAATCCTTTGTAAATTTATCATAGGCTTAGAAAACCAATTGAATCATAATGTTAAAATCATTAGATGTGATAATGGGACAGAGTTTAAGAACCATGCTATGAATGAATTAATTATGTGCTAGGAAGGAATAAAAAGGGAGTTTAGTGTGGCTAGAACTCCACAGCAGAATGGTGTTGCAGAAAGGAAAAACAGGACCCTAATTGAGGCAGCTAGAACTATGTTAGCAGACTCAATTTTTACCTATCCCATTTTAGGCAGAGGCAGTAAATAACTGACTGCTATGTACTGAATCAGAGTATTAGGACCAAACCTCAAAACTAAGAACCTTATGAACTATAATAGGTAACTCACCTATTATTAGTTATATGTGACCTTTGGTGTGCCCTTGGGACATTTTAATACACTTAGATTCCTTGGGCAAAATTTGATGAAATACGATGAAGGTTATTTGCTTTGGATACTCTACCACTTGTCAAAGCATTTAGAGTATTCAACAAAGGACCAGAATGGTTAGAAGAGGAATATCGCACATTGATTTTATTGAAGATCAACACAAATGTGACAAGGAACTGGTCCATAATTTGGATGTCTTGATTTGTTTTATAACCAATTCAATGATCTATATTCATGTTTGTGTAGAAAATCCAGGTTAATGTGGGTGCAGGTACAGACAAGATCTCTTATGTTGCAGGTTCATCAGGAAAAGATAAGGGACCTACTCAGGAATTATACTGCTTCTACTACACCTCATGGTCAAGGATTCCAGTAGAAGGTTGCTACTAGCTTGCACACTAACAATACTTCTGAAAGTTCTCCTAAAGACAATGATGTATAAGTTACAAAAGATGTTGCTGATAAGGAAGGACAACATCAGATGACAGAAGATGAACAAGTCTTGCATGATGAACTTGAGAAGATGATGTTCACAGAAGAGGTTGCTAAGCTTTGGATGCTGCCCAAGACTTGCTTTTAAAGAAGAAAAGTGAATTTTGCATCTCAAGAAGAGGGAGTTCAGGGCTACAGTAATAACAAAACTTTGTACTGTAGGTTCATTTGTTAGTACGTTACCATACCATAAGTTGGGCTGCTTGTACTCCTCACAGGTGCAAATGATGGTAGAATCTCTTTTGTCATATCTTTAGTACAATACCTATTGATGCATCTAATCTCCCTAATGATATCTAACCTACTGATCCAAATTGCCTGATCTTAGAAGATGTTTCATGAACTTTCCAAATGATGGCATATCTCAGTGGAGCTTATGATGATGTGGGTGCAGAGGTTGATTTTCAACATCTTTGGATTACACCATTGTTGTTAGTCATATTCCCAACTACAGAGTTCCACAAGGATCACCCTAAAGGTCAAATTTTTGGAGGATCCTAAAATCAGAAGTTCAACAAGATGAATAACTAAAAGGGCTTCTAGTACAACAAGCTTTGTAAGCTACATCTATTAATCAGACCAGAACAAATCATTAAAGACATCAGAAATGTCTGTTCGCATGTTTTTCCCCTTTTCCCAAGGAAGAACCAAGAACATATCACAAGCCTTATAAGATGAAAGCTGGGTAGAATAAATGCAAGAGGAATTGCTACAGTTTAAATTACAGAAGGTTTGGGTACTTGTTGATTTGCCATATAGGAAAAAGGTAATTGGCACAAAGTGGGTCTTCAGGAATAAGAGAGATAAGAGAAGTATTGTTGTGAAAAACAAAGCAAGGCTTGTAGCACAAGGGTTTAGACAGGAGGAAGGTATAGATTATGATGAGGTTTTTGCACCAGTTGCCAGGATAAAGGCAATTAGGTTATTTTTAGCCTTTGCATCATACATGGGATTTACTGTCTACCAAATGGATGTTAAAAGTGCATTTCTCTATGGCACTATTGAAGAAAAGGTGTATGTCCATCAACCTCCAGGCTTTGTTGATCCTACTCATCCAAACGAAGTCTATGAGGTGATTAAAGCTCTTTATGGTCTTCATCAAGCCCCTAAAGCTTGGTATGAGACACTTTCTTCTTTTCTGATAGAAAATGGTTTCAGGAGAGGTACCATAGACAAAAAATTGTTTATCAAGAAGAAAAAGAGTGACATTATGTTAGTCCAAGTGTATGTGGATGACATTATTTTTGGTTCTACAAAGAAGTCTATGTGTACAGAGTTTGAAGATTGTATGCACAAAAGATTCCAAATGAGCTCCATGGGAGAACTCACTTTCTTTTTGGGACTTTAAGTGAAACAACAACCTGATGGAATCTTTATTAGTCAAGACAAGGTATTTAGCTAAATCCTTAAAGAGTTTGATTTGTTGTTCCATCGAACTGATATACTCCTATTGATTCAAATAAACCGCTGGTCAAGGATGAAGATGGTGTAGATGTAGATGTACATGTATACAGGTCTATGATTGGCTCTCTAATGTATTTAACTGCATCAAGGCCAGACATCATGTTTGTTGTTTGTGCCTGTGCTAGATTTCAAGTCACTCCAAAAGCCTCACACTTAAATGCAGTAAAAAATAATAAAATTAACCCCACCCAACTCCCCCCCCCCCCCCCCCCCCCCCCCCCACCCACCCCCTCACACACAACACCAACCCCCCCCCCCCCCCCCCCCCCCCCCCCCCCCCCCACACACAAAAAAAACAAACCCCCCCCCCCCCCCACACACAAAAACCCCCCCCCAACCCATATTAGGTTTATGGTAATCTAGGTGATTCCCTTTGAACATTGAAGCTTACTCAGATAGTGACTATGGAGAAGCCAGTCTTGACAGAAAATCAACAACAGGTGGCTGTCAATTTCTTGGTAGAAGATTGATATCTTGGCAATGCAAGAAGTAGACTATTGTGGCAAATTCTACTACTGAGGCAGAATATGTTGCAGCTGCTAACTGTTGTAGGCAAGTATTATGGATACAGAATCAGATGATGGATTATGGTTTCAATTTCATGAACACCAAAATCCATATTGATAATGAGAGCACTATAAGTGTTATCAAGAATCCTGTTGCTCATTCAAGGACCAAGCATATCGAAATTCGATTTCATTTTATAAGAGATTGTATGAGAAAAGACTAATAAAAGTTATCAAGATTCACACTTATTATAATGTTGCAGACCTTCTCACCAAAGGATTTAATGTCACAAGATTTAACTTTTTGGTGGATAGCATTGGATTATTGAATCTGTAGCTACAATTAAGGGAAGGCACGATGATTTGTTGTATAGTTTGTATGAAATATTTTAAGCAGAGGGTTTTTGACCATAGTGATGAAATTTTGAGTTGTTTAGGTTTTAGAGAGTTCAATTAGACTAGAGATTAGATGGTACTGAAGAATCTCTCTGTTGCCCAGGCTTGCCTCATTCTTTGGTTGTACAAAAGTTAGTACGATAGTGTCAAAGTTAGTACGTTGGTGCACAAAGCTTGTACCAGCTATTAAAGCGTTGGTGAAAATACCGCCAAGGGTTTAAAGTGTAAATTGTACCGGTTTCTTTGCTTTTGGTTTTGTCTAACCTATATAACCATCTCAATTGGATAATTTACTCACGTAATCTCTCCTAATCGCTCTCTTCTAAACAAAACCTAATCTTTTAATCACTGACGATATCATTTCTATCACACATGGTGTTCGTCTATCTTGTGCTAAACTCCTCAATATGGTCGCTTAATGGAAAAGACTGATGGTATACCGATTTTTCATGTGATTATTGATTTCGTTTACACGAAGCTCCATTCACTATGCTCTTATTGTAAGTCCTGTAGTCTCTACTACATTTGTTGAAACAGTTTTGGATGTCTGCTAAATCCAAAAATATTTTCAAAGACAATGTTTAGTACATTACTACCAACGTAGCGGGCAAGCCTGTGAATATCTATAAGGTTCAATAATATTGTTCTTCTTTTTGATGATGCCTGTTGGGTAGATTATTTCATATCAGGCTATATTTGATGTTATTCAGCCTAATGGGGTTGAGGGGGACTAAATGTTTATCTTTTAAACAAACCTGTAATTCTCCCTAGTGGAGAGTTCTTTTTTCAATACTATGCATCACTGCATTAGTTCTAAAAGTACTTCTTGGGATCAAATTCCTACTAATATTGCCACAGCAGTAATTTGCTTAGCAATATCCTATTTTTAAATTTTTCTAAATTATTTTTTGATGGTATGCTGAGACACTTGGATGTAAAAAAGAAGTTTGTTATGTATCTAAGATTTATTTCAGTCTTTAGACCACTTCCCTATTAATGCTTTGACTAGTAAAGTTTTCTCTTTTATGGTTAAAAAGGGATAAAATTTTTCAGGGATTGTCACTCTTTGTTTGAATCTATGTGGTTCAACCACTAAGGAAGAGGGTGACAAGCTTCCAGAATGACATCTGAAACCTCAACCCACACCCTCTCCTCCTAACTCAAGTTGCAAGAACAACATGAGACACAGCTTGTCCATCTCCTCAGAAATTTATCCATACTCCCCCAAGACCATTTCTATTCCTGATTCATTCCCAGAGGGTTTTGGTGGGAATCATTGAGGGTCAGTCATCCAGTGATAAATTCCCTATATGGAAATGAGGATGGCCTGAACACTCAAAAGTGTATTGATCTTTGTGTGTCTTTATGTAAACAGGTCACAGATCAAGCCAAAGAAATTAAACACTTGAAGGCACAAATCAAGAAGCTTAAGAAGAAAGCCAAACCTGTTATTACACATCATAAAGCTTAGATGAAGAGTGTATCCATGAATCAAAGATTGGCAGGAAAGAAATCATTGAAGAAAAAGTGGAGGCAAAAGGAGTCTGTATCTAAACAGGGGAGGAAACCTGCCAAATCTAAACCTATAGTGCATAAAGATCCAGCTTTTGATGATCTTGATGATGTGGATGTTAATGATGCAATGGATTATATGGAGACAAATGCTTACATGCAAAAGGGAGTTAGTACTGAAGATCAAGTTAGTACCGTCAATCCAGATGAAGGTACTGATAAGCCAAAAGTTAGTACTGACAAGCCTGAAGTTAGTACCGCTAAGCCAAAAGAAGTAGAAGTTAGTACCGACAATGGCTTTGATGAAGGTTAACTTTTCGAGCTAAATGATGAATTCAGACTGAAAGTATTGCTCCATACAACTTGTTTTTAGAGATGATGAGTCCATTGCTGAGTTTTGGTATTCTATGAGCAAATAAGGCTAAACAAAAAGGGTGTTGAGATCAAGATGCTAAAGATTCAGATAGACCCCAAGGGCTTCATTAACAAGATCCATTACTTACAGTAAAGCCTCTTCCATAGAATTGATCCTAAAGAAAAAGGCAAGAAAGTACTGTGAGGAAGAAGCTGACGTAGATGCTGAGTCAGAAGGGTGTTGAGGAAGCTTGAAAAGAAAGTTTGATCAGCTTGATAAGGTTGAAGAAAATAGCAAGAAGGTGCAAGAGATTGGGAAAGCAGAAGAGGAGATGAAAAAAAGTTAGTTGAGAAAGAAGCTACAAATGTTGCTCTTATACAAGATTTTTGATGATATTCAGGCTAGAATTGAAGCTTATAGAATTCTAGCTACAAGGCTTCCTAAGAGGAAAAAAGGATCGTTTACTGTTAAGAGAGAGCCAAAAATTCTTTATGATACTATTGCTGAAAAGGAGGTTCTTGCTCAACAAAGAGGCTTGCTGCCAATCAAGACAGCAGACCACAAACATGAAACTAAGCTAAGAAACAATGCATGACCTATACTGAAAAACATGTTGGAGGAAAGAAGCATACTGTTTGAGGAACATGAAACTTTGAAGAAATACAATGTTCTGTATAAAAGGTTAAACAGGTCGATAAAGAATTTATCTGCTATGGTTCTGCATGTGGATGAGGCGACAGATAAAGGTGGATAATGAAGAATCTAATGACCCTTAAAAGAAGCAGGTTGTCAATGAACTCCAAGGGAAGAGACACAGCAAACGGTACTCGCTGAACAAGAAGGACAGAGCAGGGTACAAGAAAAGAAATGAGTGGTCATGTGTAAGAATGATTGCTGGAAAAGCCAATGACCACATCTAGATGATGATAGTGAAGATGAACATTGAAAATGTCTACGGATTCATTTACATTTGATTGTACCTTAGATAGTGAGATTATGGAGACAAAATCTTTTGTTTCTAAGTTGCACAAGGTTTCATCACCAGATGGGGATTACCTTGTTGTCTACAGATTTAATGGGCACTTTAGGGCATTCAACTATCTAATGGAGGTACTACATATTTTTGATAGGCAGGATTTGTTTCATTTATATGATTTGGTGATGAAGCAGTTGATTGCAGCAATCTTATATACGTAATAATAAAATATATAATATGATAGAAAATTACCAAATTACCCTTGAGGACAAAGGTAAAAGGGAAAATCTTCACAAAAATATATAATATAATACGTATATTAACCGGGAAGTATGATTCCCGGGTCGTTATTCCCCAACGATTTGTAAAATTAAAACCACGTTTGACATTCGGACAATGATTTGAATTGGAAACAAAGATTGATTTGATTATCTAATTCTACAATTTAAAATAAGCAAATGATAATAATTAAGCACGAAAACAAATAACGGAAAATCAAACTTTAACTAAAAATGCAAAACGGGAACCCCAAACGGCAGTTAAAAACCCTAAATTTCTAAAATTAAACCTAAATTTAATTTCTCTTTTTAAATAGACTCTAATTGACTAAAAAGTAAGTTTAAATAAACTAGAACATAAACGTGAATTGAAATGAGCTTTAAACACGAAAAATGTAAACGGGAAACGAATCCTGTTTTTTTTTAATGAAATTTTGCAAATTTTAACCCTACGAAGGCAAAAACTAATTTTCTAGAAAACTTTACGATAAAAAGAAAATATTCTAAAAAAGCAATTATATTTTTTTGATTATTTTTCCTATTTTTTTATGATTTTTTAAAATTTTTATAAAAATTTAATTGTTTAAAATACTAAACTAATTATAAAAATTTATAGTAAATAAATACAGAAAATTGCTTGAACTAAATGAACATAGGAAAAATAAGCTTGTTTACACAAATTATCGAAATAAGATGTGTAATATGCTTAAAAGCTTATAAGCTAAAGGGAGCAAACGTGTATACCTATTAAAATGTTTGTAAAGGTTTTAACGAAAAAGACCCCAGGGCGCGTTGGTAGTGGTGTGTGTGTTGTGTTGTTTAAAAGGGTAGAGGGTGTTGAGGTCGGGGGTTTGAGTCTTACTCACCCTCGATTTTCACCTTCCCCTTTTTTTTGAAAACTTATAAAAGCAAAGTTGTAAATAAGCTAAAAATAAGCACTTTTAATAAAAGAAACTTTTTATGAAAAGCCCTAAATAAGCTGTTAAAACAGCTTAAAACTAGACATTAACACTTAACTTTATTTTTGATTTTGTAGAAAAACTTTTTAAGCTACAAAACTAAATAAGCTATGACAAAGAATTATAAGCTAAATTTCTTACCTAACCCTGCCCTAATAAGCTTAAAATGACAGAAATGAGCACTAGAAAATAAGCCATAAGCAGAAAATCTAAATAAGCTCTTAAGAAAACTTAAAACCAAACACCCCTAGGCAGACTTTGAGCTTAAAATTAAACTAGCCATTTAGAGAAAAATTTCGATAAAATGGCTTATAGAAGCTTAACCTAAAACCTACTAGTTACTTTATAAAATGATTTTAAAAAGGGAATTTGAAACTCAATTAGGCTATTAAAAGGCTTATTGAAAAAGCTATGCAGGCAGACTACACTATCTTTTTTTTTTAGAAATTTATGAAATTGAGAAAAACTATTTTAACTTAGATATAACATGACTAGAAATTGAAACTCGGTTTTAAACTTAAGCTTAGACTAAAATGTAAATCTAAGATTACTGAATTTTTAAGGATAAATACTATTTTAGCTACTTTAATTTTAAACTATGTAGATTGATGTCTTCTGCCCCGGGTTAATTGCAGTTTGAAACTACCACTACTCTATCTGATGCACATCAAAATGGGTTATACCCATTGCAGCTGACCCATAAAGGTCAAACTTGCTTGTACACACTAATGAGTGTGTACAAACATCAAACAAACAATATCTTAGCTTGAGAAGGCTTGGATCAAAAATCTCTTACTAGCTTGATTAGAAAATCTCCCCTGGTGCACAGACTTAAAAATTAAGCTTAAACTTGCTAAATTTTAAAATTTAATCTATGAACCTAACTTAATTACTAGTTTTAAGTGATTGTGAAACTGATTTAAGCAATTAGCTTAACTAAATTTGACTTTTAGAGGTCAAATATCACTAATCCAAACACACTTTTAGAATTTTCAAAATCCATTAAAGCTTATAATATTGAAATCTATTGAATAATGTTTTCATACCAGATAATGACCAACTTATTTTTACCTTAATTAGGTTATAACAACTAACAAATAAGCTAGAATCTCACAGCTTAAAACTATGCTAATATTTTTGATTTTTAGAGATTTATAAGAGAAAACATAAAAATCTAAGATCTAATTCAACAGCGTTGGAAAATCCTAGAACTTCCTGAGAATACTCCTCACAAGCTAATTCAACAACGTCGATTCAGTTCGCCGTCATATCATTATAATTAACCGAGTATCTCGAAGTTTGATCAAGATTGTACGTAATGGCCTTATTGTCTACTCGAAGGATTAATTCACCTTCGTACACGTCTATCAAAGCACGACTGGTCTACCTGAAAACACCTCCTATTAACCACAACAAAATCAGCAAGAAAAGTGAAACCATCAACTCTAACTACAACATCCTCGGCTATACCCATAGGGTGCGTAATGGAACGGTTAGCAAGCTCGAGTGTCATTCAGGTGGGCTTCAAAGCTCCAAGCCCAAGTTGCTTGTAGATAGAATGAGGCAAAAGATTTATGCTAGCTCCGAAATCGACTAAAGCATTAGTCCTATCAAGTTCTTTTAGAGCACACGGAATAAGAAATTTTTCAGGATCTTCGAGTTTCTCGGGAACTTTGTTCAAGATGATGGCAGAACATTCAGCATTTACGGTCGTGATGGCGATTTCTTCAAGTTTCTATTTGTTTCTCAATAAAGTGCTTAACCATTTGTTGAATTTTGGCATTTCAATGAGAGCATATTTTAAACCAATTTCTAAACAGAGTTGTTTAAACAACTTTATAAACCTACTCTGCTGAGCACTGGGTTTATCTTTCTCTCTTACTTTCATCCTCTCGGGGTATGAAAGTTTAGGTTGATATGAATTAGGATCTGGAGAATTAGGCTCTGGAATAGTTTTCTTAGCCTTTGGTTTTGGAATTTCAATAAAAATGGAATCATGATCCTTCGGAGGCGGGACTTGTGCGGTATTTTCGGAACTTGGTTTTTGCACTTTGTTCATTGACGTCTCTGGGTTTTGTTCGGGTTCCTTTAGAGGAGTAGAAACAACAGGTGTAGGAACAAGAGGAGTTGAAGGTCCTTCACAAGTTTTACCACTTCGTGTGGTGATAGCATTGATATGCTCACGAGGGTTAGTTACGGTTTGACTTGGTAGAGTACCTAAATTCGAAGATGAAGCGGTATTGGAAGTTATGAACTTAGAAAGCATTTCCGTTAAATTTGTCATCTGGTTTTGTAAACCTTGACCTTGATTTTGCATATTCCGTAATACAACATCATTGGCCTTGACATAATTCTCAAAATCGGTCTTTGAAACGCCTTGCATTTGCTGAGTAGGATTTTGGTAAACTGGGGTTTGAATCGTTGGAGGTTGGTAAACTTGTCCTTGGTTGAAGTTACTTCTACGGTTTTGATTGAAATTGGTTCCTCGATTTTAGTTGAAATTATTTCCTTGATTTGGATTGAAACGGTTTTGATTGTTTTGAATCGGAGGAAAACCAGGAGGTCGGATTTGGTTTATAACCATCGAAGGTCTAGAATTGGTATGTCTTTGATTAAAATTGGCTGCAGCAGCTGGTGAAACATACTCTTGAATGTTATCTTGATAAACGTTGCCATCGATGGTTGGACACTTTTTATAAGAATGAGCACCGCCACAAGTTACACAACTCTGCTCGACCGCTTTTACGGTTGCGGGAGCTTGGGCTTTTTGTTTGTCGATAAGCATAGTCTTCATCAAATTTTTAAGTTCAGAGACTTCGGTTGTAAGAGCAGCAACATCTGGTGAAATTCCTGGAGTAGATGAATTCGAACTTACTTTAGCAACGACTGCCTTGTTTCGTGAATTACGAACCTTAGATTTGCTCTCGATAATTCTCAAGCATTCACGAGGCATCTTATCCAAAAAGTTTCCACCCGCAGCAGAATTCAATGAATCTTGATCATTAGCATTCAAAGTATTGTAAAACGTATCTAACTGATGTAGTTCTGAAAATCCGTGATGTGGGCATGCTCGAAGAAGGTCATTAAATCGATCCCTAGCCTCATAAAACGATTCGTCAAATCTTTGTTGAAATCTCGTGATTTCGTTATGAAGATTTATCGTTTTTTAAGGAGGAAAGAATTGATTAATGAATTTTAAAACAAGATCATCCCATGTCAAAATTGATCGAGGAGGTTCTTTTTTTAGCCAAATCCGGGCTGAACCTTCAAGAGAAAACGGAAAAAGCTTAAGCTTAATTGACGTGCTCGGGACGTCCGGGAATCTCATTTTTGAAGTGATCTTATTAAAATAACGGATGTGAGCATGTGGATCCTCTTTATCATGTCCGAAAAATTGTTTGTTTTGAACAAGATTGATCAAACCATGCTTTAACTCAAAGTTAGCATTGATTTCGGGAATTACAATTGCATCATCGTACCCCTCGGTGGGTGCTTGGAGCAATTGTGCCATAGTCCGGTTATCAGCCATCAGAACTACGGGAGGATTAACAAAAGGTTCTTCTAAATAAAATGGTTGAACAACAGCCGGTTGGCTTTGTTGTTGACGGTTACGGTTGAGGGTTTGAGAACGGGTGTGCATGCACAAAGTAGAAAAAGAAAATTTAAACTAATTTTTTTTTATTTTTTTTTATATTTTTTTTAAACAAACTAAATTAACGGATAACTTAAACCAAATAATCAAATTTACTTTACGGTAGCTCTTAAAAATTTTACTTTTTAAGGTGAGCCGTATTTCGTAAATGACACAAATGGTAAGTTTTTAAATCTTTGATTCGAGTTGGGAACTTACTAATGGATAATACCTCAATTGAAGGTATTATTTGTTGGTGTTCTTTTACCAACTTTGTTTATTTTATACTAACTCAATCATTATTCGTTCTTCGTCGAAGATTTGCGAACGCATTAGTCTAAAAAGATAAGGAACAAGCTAAAGCTCAACACTCTCGACGGGTCAAAATTTACTCTTATTCTAACCTCAGCAAGAAAGTCAAAATTTATTCCAATAACACTTATTTTATTTTGAAAATTTTTAAATATTTCATATTTTTGAAATTTTTGTGGAAAATGGGATACGTTAAAACAACATGTAAAAGATTAGGCAAGATCATATAGAAATATAAACTACCACCAAAACTAAAAATCTAAACATAGTCCCTCAATGTTTTCTAGCCTAAGACTTAAAAACCCCATACTAGAACTCAAAAAGGTCGAATGCATAACTCAAACATGAAGAAAGTATCACAAAAATCTTAAGCCGTTTATTAAATGTACTAAAAGATAAATGTCAGTCGATAATAGTCTTTAGGATATCGGATTTCCCCAAACTAATGGCAAGCAAAGGCTAGGAAGCTCGAAGTGGTACCGAGGACAAGAAAACAACGAACACGAGATCTTCAGCAAGTTGGTTAATCCGCAAAAAATCACAGTACAAACACAGGAAAAAACAACAGAAAATGGAAGAGTACAAGCCTCCTCACAACACATTAGAAGATAGAAAGAAAATACAAAATGGATAAGCATGGGGTGCCTCCCACGAAGCGCTTTGTTTTTGGTAACCGAGTCACATAGCTTGACTCGATCCCTGAATTCATTTGTCCTTAGGGAAAGTCTGGAGATCCGGGACAACCGTGGGTGGTGTGTCCCCTCCGAAGTAGTGCTTAAGTCGGTGGCAATTCACTTTGAAGTTTGATCCGTCGGTATGAGATAATTTTGCAGTGCCATATGGAAAAACTTCGGTTATAGTGAAAGGGCCGGACCATCGGGTTTTAAGCTTCCCCGATAATATCTTTAGACGAGAGTTGAAAAGCAAGACTTGATCACCAACATTGAAAATGCGGTTTTTGATCTTTGAGTCGTGAAGCTTCTTTGTCCTCTCCTTATAAATCAAAGAATTACTCGTATGCTTGATCACGAAGCTCATTAAGTTCATTAAGTTGCAGCTTCCGGTGATCGCCCGCGGTTTAAGATCCAAAATATAGCCATGTTTTTTAATGCCTAATATGGCTCTATCCTCTAATTCGATAGGTAATGAACAACACTTTCCAATGCACGACTTATAAGGGGTGCAACCAATTGGTGTCTTATAAGCGGTACGGAATGCCCATAGAGCGTCATCAAGCCTATCGGACCATGAGGCTCGGTTTTCTCTAACCGTCCTTTCTAAAATATATTTTAACCCACTATTCGACACCTCGACTTGACCACTTGTTTGAGGGTGGTAAGCGATAGCAAGACGATGAGTGACCCCCATACTTATACATTACTGTTAAGCAATTTGTCATATACAGAAATTAGTCCCACGATCGCTAATAATAGCTCTTTGGTGTACCAAATCGGGCCAAAGAAGAGATTTCATAACTTAACTACAACCTAGCATCGTCGTGGGGAGCGCCTTGGCTTTAACCTATTTGGATAGGAAATCAACTTCTACGAGTGATTTATTATTTCCTCTAGATGACAGAAATGGTCCGCATGAGAGTCTATGCCCCAACATTCAAAATATTTCCACATAATTTAGATTGGAAATTTTGTGGCATCATATCACGTTGTGTGAAATATTTCCCTGACCTGGCATAGTCACAGTTTTTGACTAACACAGGCAATCTTTTTTAGATTGTTGGCCAATAATCATCCTAAATAATAAACCTTTTTGGCGTGTAGTTGTCACCGTAATGTCCCTCCGGTAGGTTCCACTATGGCAAGCTATGAGATTTCGACAGCTTCTTGCCCCGAACACATCGCCGGATCACATGATCCGCACAGGTTTTGAAAAGAAAGAGGGTCCGTCCGTAAAAATAGTTATTTGACATCTATTGAAAAATTTTGTGTTTTGTTTTCTATCAGAGTTGGACATTCCTTTGACAATGAAAATGTTCCGCCGCGTGGAAATTTGCATGATCCGGCAAACCACGGGGTACTTGGGTTACCACTAGAAGTCACCATATTAAGTGTCACGATACGGAAAATTTTCGCTTATTACCTTTTGATCGAGAACATTTTCATATGTTTGTTCTAATCAGGAAAGATGATCGCCAGCGAAGTTCTTGCTCCCTTTCTTATTCAATGTACTTTTAAAATCGAATTCTTGAAGAAGGAGAACCAACGTAGCAATCTTTCCTTGGCAACTTTTTTTGCAAATAGTACTTAAGGGCTGGAATGATCCGTAAACACAATGCTATTTATTCAAGAAGAGAGTATGACCGGAACATTTTTTGAAGGCGTACACCACATATAAACATTTCCTTTTCCGTTGTGGTGTAATTCGATCTGCCTCAGTCATGCGTTTGCTTGCATAATGTATAGCCTAAAGTTGTTCTTCTCAATTCGTATTGCCCCAGAACCCGCACCTATGGTCATAGTCACACTCGCAACGCACATAACTCAAAGGGCTGGTTCCTAGTCGGGGCAATCAAAATTGGAGCTTCGGTAATTTCTTCTTTAAAGGTTCTGAAAATGCTTGAAATGTGCATTCTTGCGGATAAATGAAAGGAAGTGTTTTTCTCAAGGAGATGGGTCATGGGTCGAGAAATTTTTGAAAAGTCCTTGATGAATCTACGGTAAAAACCTACATGTCCGAAAACTCCTTAATACCCTGACGGTAGTTTGGTTGAGTAACTTAGGCAAAGACGTCTATTTGGCTTTGTCGTCTTCTATTCCTTGCATTGAAAATTTTTTGTCCTAATAACTATGGCCTTCATTCACATAAAATGGCTTTTTTCCAATTTAGAGCCAAATTAGTGTCTTCACACCGTTTAAGCATCTTTTCTAAATTGGAGGAAATGTACTTTAGAAATACTTTATAAAACTAAAATGTCCAACCATTAAAAACGTCCATCGTCTTTTCATCATATCATGAAAGATAGTCCACCCATCATACACCTCTGGAACGTGCCTGGTGCATTGCATAAGCCAAAAGGCATGCGGCGGTAAGCAAACGTTCCGTATGGGCAGGTGAATGTGGTCTTTTCCTGATCTTTTAGATCGATTGGTATTTGAAAGTAACTCGAGAAACCATCGAGGAAACAATAGTATTCATTTCATGCGAGTCTCTCAAGCATTAGATCCATAAACGACAAAGGGAAGTGGTCTTTCCGGGTGGATTCGTTCAACTTACGATAATCAATACAAACTCTCCATCCCATTACAATTAATAGTTTGGTACTACTATCATTTTCATCCATTGTTCACAATGGGTCATCCCTCCTTTCTTGGCAACAGTGCATGTGAACAAAGACCCAAGGACATCCGAGATTGGGTAGAATCAAGGTCCAGAAGCGACAAGGAAGTATTTCAACCTCTTCTAATTTGACATCATGGATCTTGGATATAACCCTTCTTGATGTTGGACCGCAGTTCTTAGTCCTCTTTTCCATTTAGAATTTTATTAGAAACAAAATACCGGGTAATACCCTTTATATCCGTAGAGTTTTCCAAGTGATGGCATCGCTTTCAGAGACTGTAGAACCTTTATTAATCGGTCTTTTATCGACACTCAAAATCTTTGCAATTAGACCCACGGTCAACTTGTTGATGTCTTCCCAAAATGCATATTTCTAGTGAGGCGGTATGTCCTTATTCGACCATTTCGGATAGGTTCATCAATCGAAGATTTGGCAGTTTAATTTTTTATTTAGCTTCACACGGTTAAGTTCCATTCTAATTTCCGGCAAATAATTTCCTTGTTTCGAAGGTGTTGAAGTGATGCACTATTAAGGAATGTTCGAGAAATAAGAATGTCCCCCTCTGTTCAAATATATTCATCAACTTCCGGTGAAGATGTAATATTTCGGTCGGCTAGAGCAAGAACAGCTTTCAGCTTTCTTCTAGAAGTAGAAAACACTAATCCCTTAAAAAGTGATCGGAGAGAATTTGTAAACTCAGCGTGTGTCATAAACCGTGGAGTGGTTTGCCACTCGCAATCACATTGGAAAATCCTAGAATTTCCTGATAATACTCCTCATAAGCTAATTCAACAACGTCGATTCGGTTCGCCGTCATATCATTATAATTAACCGAGTATCTCGAAGTTTGATCAAGATTATACGTAATGGCCTCATTGTATACTCGAAGGGTTAATTCACATTCATACACGTCTATCAAAGCACGACCGGTCTTAAGAAAACACGTCCCGAGAATTAAAGGTACTCGAGGGTCTGGTTCAAAATCTACTACCACAGTCGGACTGGAATTGGAATACAAAAACCAACTTTAACGTTGACATCTTAAGCACTACCGGATCGTGTATAAACAAGAAATTGAAACGGTCCGCTAAGTTCTAGAGACATGCAGATGAGTCAGGTTTGGAAGGTTAAGCTTTTTCCACACGAAAAATGGCATGAGATTTATGCTAGCGCCAAGATCGGCCAAGGCTAAGCACTCATCCATTCCGGAAAATTTACATGGAATAAGGAATCTGCCGTGGTCACCAAGTTTTTCAGGTAACTTGTTAAGTATGACCGCCGAGCAATGTTCGTTCAAAGGGGTTCTAGCCATCTCACTAAGCTTTTCTTTATTTCCGATTAAGGCTTTAAGAGTTGAAGCAAATTTGGGCAAATAGTGTCAAAGCACGATCCCCCCAAATGAAACTAATACGAAAACTCATAACTTTAAAGATTTCATATAATTTCTCCTTTTTGTTCGTGTAGCATTTACGTGCGCTTCTCATGCATTTCGCCTTTAAGGATAAGGAATCGATTGTTTTTGGGTTATGCATCTCCACTAACGGGAGCATCAACTGGCTCAGAAAATGGATTTTGGTTTTCAACTGGGACAACCGGAGGTTGGACGTCTTTGGTAATTCCGTTATTAGTAGGAAAAATTATATCCTTTGTCACCTCGGTTCTATGTTCCACTACTTTAGGAGAAAAAGTAGGAATCATAGGTCCTTGATAAGCAACCCTGCTTCGGGTAGTAATACCCTTCAAGTCTTCCTTTGGGTTAGTAACGGTGTTACTTGGAAAGAGAAACCGAACACGAAGATGAAGCGGTATGGGGAATTTACGAACTTCGAATGCATTTCTGTTAAAATTGTCATCTGTTTTGTAAACATTTGACTTGATTTTACAATATTCCTTACTATTACAATCATTAGCCTTGACATAATTCTCAAAATCGGTCTTTAAAACACCTTGCATTTGCGGAGCAGGAACTTGATAAGGTTGATCTTGTTAAACCGTGGTTGCTATCTAGTTTTGGTAAACATGACCTTGGTAGAAGTTATTTCCACTGTTTTTGATAAAATTGGTTTGGGTAACTTTTGTTTTGGTGAGGTGTTTTGTTGCCACGATTTTTGGTTGAATTATTTCCCTGATTCTGATTGAACGTTTTGATTGTTTTGAATCGATGAAAACCAGGAGGTCGGATTGGTTTGCAAGCTATGCGGCAGGAGTCCTAGAATTTTGGTATTTTCCTTGATTGGAAATTATCTGTCAAAGCAGCTTGTGAAACGTACTCTTGAATGTTGTCTCGATAAGCATTGCCATCGGTGGCTGGACAATTTCTATAAGAATGAGCACCTCCACAAGTTACACAACTCTGCTCAACCGCTTTTACGGGCACGGGAGCTTGGGCTTTTTGCTTGTCGATAAGCATAGTCTTCATCATATTCTTAAGTTCAGAAACTTTGGTTGTAAGAGCAGCAACATCGGGTAAATTCTAGGTAGAAGAATTTCGAACTGCACATGTGGCAACGACTGCCTTGTTTTTATCGTGAATTACGAAACCTTGATTTACTCTTGATAATTTTCAAGCATTCAGCGGAGGCATCGTTATCCCAAAAGTTTCCACGCTCGCCAGAGCGAAATTCAACGAATCTTGATCATTAGCATTCAAAGCATTGTAAAACGTATCTAGTTGATGTAATTCTGAAAATCCATGATGTGGGCATGCTCGAAGAAGATCATTAAATCGATCCCAAGCCTCGTAAACGATTCGTCAAATCTTTGTTGAAATCTCATGATTTCGTTTCGAAGATTTGTAGTTTTTGAAGGAGGAAAGAATTGATTAATGAATTTTGAAACAAGATCATCCCATTTAAAATTGATCGAGGAGGTTCTTTTTCTAGCCAAATTCCGGGCAGAACCTTCGAGAGAAAATGGAAAAAGCATAAGCTTAATTGACGTGCTCGGGACGTCCGGGAATCTCATTCGGTTGATGGTGAATCGTATTGAAATAACGAGACATTGTAGCATGTGGATCCTTTTATCATATTCCCCTAAAAACTGCTTGTTATGAACCAAGATTGAAACAAACAGCTTTAACTCAAAATTAGCATTGATTTCGGGAATTACGATTGCATCCTCGTACCCCTCGGTGGGTGCTTGGAGCAATTCCGCCATAGTCCGGTTATCGGCCATCGGAACTAGGGGAGGATTATCAAAAGGTTCTTCTAAATTAAATGGTTCTACAACAGCCGGTGGGGCTTGTTGTTGACGGTTAAGGTTGCGGGTTTGAGAACGAGTGCGCATGCACAAAATAGAAAAAGAAAATTTAAACTAATAATTTTTTTATTTTTTTTTATTTTTTTTTAACAATCTATTTTAACGGATAACGAGAAGACAACTTAAACCAAATAATCAAACTTACTTCATGGTAGCTCTTAAAAATTTTACTTTTTAAGGTGAGCCGTATTTCGTAAGTGACACAAATGGCAAGTTTTTAAATCTTTGATTCGAGTTGGGAACTTACTAATGGATAATACCTCAATTGAAGGTATTATTTGTTGGTGTTCTTTTACCAACTATGTTTATTTTATTTTTTTTATTATGGACAATTTTTGATTTTTTTGTATTCTTTTTATATGATAATTATACTAAAAGAAAAGAAAATTATTTTTTACTTTTTATATTTTTTAATTTTTTTAATTTTTGATTTTTTAACAAAAACGAAATTTTCAAAAACGAAAGGATCTTCAAATCATGATCAACAAACTTCAAACGAAAGAATCTTAATCACAAATCACTGGCAACAGCGCCAAAAATTGATTCGTAAAAATCAACACACGTAATAATAAAATATATAATATGATGGAAAATTAGCAAATTACCAGTTAGTGACACAGGTAAAAAAGGTAAATCTTCACAAGTATATATAATATAAAACGTATATTAACCGGAAGTTATGAATCCTTAGGGTCGTATTCCCCATGATTTTGTGAAATTGAAACCACTTTTGGTTGTTTCGGTTAAGAATTGAATTGGAAACAAAGATTGATTTGGTTTATGGTTTATATACTTCTACAAATTAAAAAAGCAAAAGCTAACAATTACGCACTAAAACGAATAACGAGCAATAAGACTATAACCTAAAAACGCAAAACGATAACCTAAACGTAATTAAAAACCCTAAAATTTCTAAATTAAACCTAAAAATTGAATTTTTACTTTTTAAATAGACTCTAATAGACAAAAAGTTAAAGTTAAAGAAAACTAGAACAAAAAACGGATTGAAATGAGCTTTTAAAACACGAAAAATGTCACGGGAACGAATCCCGTTCTTTAAAAAATAAAATCGTTGCAAATTAAACGCTAACGAAAGCAAAACTAATTTTTCCTAAAAACTTTATGATAAAATAAATTTTATTCTAAAAAATGATAAATATTTTTTTTGATTATTTTTTCATATTTTTTATGATTATTTAAAAGTTTTAATAAAAATAAATGTTTTAAAAATACTAAACTGATATATAAAAATTCTAAAAAAATACTGAAAATAGCCGTAAACTAAATAGAACCCTATGGGAAAAAAACTTTGATTACACATCTTATCGATATAAGCGTTGTAATAGCAATAACAGCTTATAAGCTTAAATAAAGAGAGAAACGTGTATAATATTTAATGTTGCAATAGAATAACGAAAAAGACCCCCAGTGCGCGTTGGTAGTTGGAGTTTGTATTGTTTTAATTATAAATAGGGTAGAGGGTTGTTGAGGTCGGGGGATCGAGTCTTTGCTCACCCCCGATTTCCACCTTCCCCTATTTTTGTTGTAAAACTTATAAAAGCAAAGATGTAATTAATGCTAAAATAAGGCACTTTTAATAAAAGAAACTTTTTATGAAAAGCCCTAAATAAGCTGTTTAACAGCTTATAACTAGACAGAAACACTTAACTTTATTTTTGGTTTTTTATAGAAAACTTTTTAAGCTCAAAACTAAATAAGCTATGACAAAGAATTATAAGCTAAATTTCCTACCTAACCCTACCCTAATAAGCTTAAAATGACAGAAATGAGCACTAGAATATAAGCCATAAGCAGAAAATCTAAATAAGCTAATATGAAAATTTAAAACCAAACACCCCTAGGCAGATTTTGAGCTTAAAATTAAACTAGCAAATGAGAACTTTAGATAAAATGGCTTATAGAAGCTTAAACCTAGACCAACTATCTACTTAAAATGATTTTGAAAGGGAATTTGAAACTCAATTAGGCTATTAAAAAACTTATTGAAAAGGCTATGCAGGCAGACTACACTATCTTTTTTTTTTTGGTTTTTAAGAAATTTATTAAATCGAGAAACTAATTTACCTTAGATAACAAGCTAGAAATTGAAAAACCAGTTTTAAACTAACTTAGCTAACATGTAAACTCTAAGCTCACTGAATTTTAAGGATTAAAAACTATTTTAGCTAACTTAAATTTAAACTATGTAGATTGCAGTTTGAAACTGCACTACTCTATCTGATGCACAATCAAAATGGGTTATACCCACTTGCAGCTGACCTTAAGGGTCAAACTAGCTTTGTACACACCAAATGAGTGTGTACAAACATCAAACAAACAATATCTTAGCTTGAGAAGGCTTGGATCAAAAATCTCTTACTAGCTTGATTAGAAAATCTCCCCTGGTGCACAGACTTAAAAATTAAGCTTAAACTTGCTAAATTTTAAAATTTAATCTATGAACCTAACTTAATTACTGGTTTTAAGTGATTGTGAAACTGATTTAAGCAATTAGCTTAACTAAATTTGACTTTTAGAGGTCAAATATCACTAATCCAAACACTCTTTTAGAATTTTCAAAATCCATTAAAGCTTATAATATTGAAATATATTGAACAATGTTTTAATACCAGATAATAACCAACTTATTTTTACCTTAATTAAGCTATAACAACTAACAAATAAGCTAGAATCTCACAGCTTAAAACTATGCTAATATTTTTTGATTTTTAGAGATTTATAAGAGAAAACATAAAAATCTAAGATCTACACTACAAAAGCTAAAAACAGATAATAAAACATGATTAATAAGCACAATGAGATAGATTTAAGCACAAATAAGCAAGCAAGTAAGCAGAATAAGCAAATTATAAGCTGAAAATTAAGACAGAAATGGAAATAGCAACTTACAATAAGCCTTAGCTAAACAAAGGCTCAATAAGCTCAAATGAGCTGTCTACAAGCTCTAGCTTATCCAAGGATAAGCTGGTAGGGGTCCCATAAGCTCTTTCATTGTAATCTTATCATCCAAAAAGCTAAAATCCATATCAAGCACAGGTATTAACTGATTTTAAAAGTTCAAGTAGATTAAATGCTTAATTTGAGCTCAATTTGAGCTTAGAGACTCAAAGAGCTTATATTGAGCTTATTAGAAGCTGATCAAATAGTAACATGAGAATTTGAGGATTTAAAAACTTGTAAGGTAAAACGGATTATGTAAAAACAAAGGAGAATTTCATTAATATTAAAACTGATTACAATAAGGTGAAAGTAAGAGCATAATAAGTTGGAAAAATTACACTACTTAAGCTCAAATTTTAAAAGCTAAAAATTATAATTTAACTAAAAATTTTAAAAGCTAAAGACTAGATAGCGTGTGTGTGAATGTGAGGGGCTATTTATAGCCCTAAGAGAAGCTTTTAGGCCCTGGAGTTTGTTAGACGTTCCCATAAATCCCTGCCCTTGAATCTTGCCAATCATTGGATCTCTATCTTAAATCGTTGGATCAGTTTGGTGAGCACACGGATTGCCAACGTGGCATTCCGTGTGTCAGAGCCATTGTGCTTCTTTTTCAAGTCTTTTAGTGCAAAATACTAGTCCTTGGTGTGTTTCCTTCATTGTACGTGTGTCCTTCCTTTTGGGAATTGACCAATGAGAGCATCATGTCACGTTTAGCTCTGCCAAGGTGTCCTTTTTCACTTGAATTTCATGGCCACATCCTCAATTTGATTTTACCATTTGTTTTGAGCTCGAGGTAAAACGGGGAAGAAGGTGAACAGTGGTAACTCCTTTTCCCGCGTAAAAACTTGTACAAAAGGGTGTTTGACTTTTCTTTTGACCCGGGGTTTGACTTTGGGCTTATAAAGGGTTTTGGGTCGGGGTAAGGTTTTGGGCTAGGGCTTGGTGTTGTTATAAGGGTTAACGGGTGTTAACTCTTTATAAATTAAAGAGTTAACACCGTTAGGGTTTAGGGACTATTTTTGCAATTTGGTTTTCTTTGAGGGACTGATTTGGGAAATTTGGGTTTTGTCATTTTGTG
>BQNB010083111.1:0-23911 GCA_026074375.1 Tanacetum coccineum
TCCGCTGTGCATAATTGTTACAATTGTTATTGGTAAAACGATCCTAGATGGGTTTAAACGATCTTATCAATTGGTATCAGAGCCTGGTGGCTCTTGATCTAGGATCTACAAGGTACTGAAGAAGTTCATGAAGGTACTGAAGAAGTTCAAGAAAGTACTGCTCGAGTACTTGAAGGTACTGCTCGAAGGTACTGTTCGAAGGTACTTCTCATTCATTATTCAAGGTACTTCTCTCTATATTAAAGTACTGCTCACTGAAAGATCAAAGTACCGCTGAAAAGATGAAAGTACCGCTAGTGTTATCCGATATCTTAGAACGTACTGCTTGCTTTATCAGATATCGGGTAATACATGAATTTTGGTTTTTGTATGGATTTGGATCTAGAATGCTTCATTTAAGGGGAAGTTAACGGATTGATTTTTAAATGTTCTTAAACATTTAAAAGGCTCGTTTTTGGAGATTATTTGAAGAGGTGATTACGAAGACGATTGATTATCACTTATTTGATATTGTAGTTGAGTTTCACAGATGCGTGTTCTTATTATACCTTTTAGCAGGAGGTAACTTGTTTGTGCTTAAATGGTGTAACGAAGACTTGTCAAAATCTAGCAAATGTGTGTGATCTAACTTATGGTGCTTAATGCTCACATTTGCTATCACTTAGTATGTGTCTCATAGAGGATGAGGATTTTTGTCAAGAGGTCGCGGTCTACTTATATTTTGGTCTTGGTATAAGTTCGACGTCACGTAGATAGTGCAAGATATAAGACACAAGTTTGGGAGATTTAACTTCTTCATCAAATTCGTTATACTCGGTTTTCTTCATCAGTGATTACTACATAGAGCCTACAGAGTTCGAGATTCAAGAGATGGTAAACATATGGGTTTCAGGGGAAGCTTTATTGACAAAATGTTTATCCATCAGGTTATATTCATGCACCACTTGAGATGAAGTATTTCGTTACTACTACTAGTCATTTATTACTACTGCTAGTTTAAGTTTCTACTGCTCAAAGTCATTTTTCGTATTATGCTTCATGGAGGGTATTTTGAGTATTGGAAGGCTGGATTAGTAGTTGTGGTATATGGTTTGTAGCTATTATGATCCAAGTTGCATTTCTACAGTAGACCCCTATTGGATGATTACAAAAAGGGGAAGAAGATTATAGGTTTATTGATTTGCAGCTTATTATGTGTGGTGGCATGTTCAAAGAGATCATAAGTCAAGGAGAAGCATTGAAGATTGTTTCATTCATGGAGATTGTTTTGTAATATCAAATAGGGGAAGATTGTTGGGTTTATTGATTTGATGATTACAAAACTACATGTGCTTAAATGAAGAAGAATGACACAACAAGGGCTTAATATGATCACTTTGGTATTCTACATATGGAAGAATTAAATGCTGGAAGATGAAAAGTCAAATGTTTAGTTTTCATATAATTAAATGTTTAGTTTCCTTGTATAATTAAATGTCTTTTATGAGCATTTAATTAATCTTTTATGAGCATTTAATTAGATGGTCAAAGCATTTAATTAGCTTCCTTTGTAAGCCTTGTAACCTCTATTATATAAAGAGGGGCATAGACATAGGTTTAGGTGTGCCAAAAAGTGTGTGTGCACCAAAGGTGTAAAACGTGTTGTGTGTGTGGGTTTACACGTCCCACAAGAGATAGATGCTAGCATGGTGGTGTAGCCCCAAGATCATTAGTTTGATCCTGTTGATGTAACCGTCTTACCATTGATCAGGTAAGATTGGGGCTTGTAGTAGTCATTATAGTTAGAGATGATGATGAAAAACCTTGTATTAATAACAATGATTCAATGTTTGAATATTCAGCCTTTGTTATTAAATTATCCTAGATAAGGTCTAAACAACCTGAGCTACAACGATCTAAGGAGATCTTATTGGTTTCCACACCTATGCCTAACTATGTTATAACTCCATAAATTTAAGTACATGGTCGATTTTTTAGGTATTCCATCACAATCCTTCAAAACCATAGAAAAGTTCAATCAAAGTGTTTATATAAATAACAAAAGATTTACACTTAGAGAGTTTTTCATCATCACTAAAAGCTCCCACTTAACATGTGCATCGTAATTGGTATGTGCTTAATTACACATATCATTTTCCATTAAAAACGGACTTAAATGACCAAAAACATACCAAAAGTACATTGTATTTGTATGTTTTCACTTATATTGTGTAGGTAACGGATATCCGACAAAAGGACGAAAAACAAAGTCAAAAACGATAAAACCGAGCACAGAATGGAAGAGCGAGAAAAAGTCAAAGTCAAAGTCAACCCCAAAAAGTCAAAGACAAAACCGAAGCCGTAAACGAAGAAATACTTAATGGGTCCACCCGTACCCATCTAATGGGCCGGGTCAGCCCATTAAAGTATTATATGAAGACTTAATAAGCCTTATACCATAAAAGGCCCCAAAAACCCTTTCTATATTACCCGGCCCAACACAAACCCTAACTTAATAAATGAAAGCCCAACACCCTTAACTGATAACACCATTAGTACTTTAAGGACTATGGGTGTAACATCACCATATAACCTCAAGGGCTGAAAATGCCAATTACCTTATAACTTCTACACCACAAGGACCATCCATGAAATTAAACTATAAAACTTCAGGGGCCAAACTTGTCAAACCACGAACCTTAACCCTGTTATACCCAAACCCGGTCAAACCCTTTTTTCCCGCCAAACACAAAACCCTATTCACCTGTCACTCTCCTTCACGTGACCCTGCAACAAGAGACAAAAACCATCATTATACCTTAACCCTACCTCACAAAACAACAATTGCCATGTTGGCAATCCAAGACATCCTCATTCATTTATGAATGAAGACATGAAATCAAGGGTTAGGATTGAAAGGCTTGGTGAGCAAGAAAAATGAAAGGCCTTGATGAGGTTTTGAAGTCTCTCACACAGAAAACACAACAAGCACCCCTCAAAGGGCTCCTACGACTATATATGTGTGTTTTTCACACAATAGAGTAGTTTTTTTTGAAGTTTAAGTTTTTAATACGATAGCTTTCTTATTTGTATTTTTACAGCTTATTGTATTTTTTTTAATTCAAGTATTGTAACTTTTTCAATGATTAATGAAAATTTGAGGTTTTAAGTTTATAAAAATTACGAGTTTCTAATTTGTTGTTTCATTGTTAATAATATTTTATAAGCTTTGATAAGCTCTTATTTGAGTTCTACATAATCTGTTTTCATGCAGTTTGTATAAGCACTTAAGAAAATTTTACCAAAAACCAAAAAAAAAAAAATCACCACTCAAATCTGTCAAAGCTTTTGGATGATAAGCTGGTTATGGAAGAGCTTATGGGTTATTTAGACTGCTTATTCATAAGCTGGGTAGGTTAGAGCTTTTAGGAATTTTGTGCAAAGGACCAAGTAAGTCTTTAAAATTCTATTTTCTAGCTTATTTACTATTCAATAGCTTATTCTACTTATGTGTGCTTATTTTTGTATTAATTATGCTTAACGTGTCTTTATTATGCTTACTGGTTCTTATTTGATACATATCTTAATCTGTTTTAGTTTAAAATTACAAAATTTATCTTTAAAGGGGTGTTTGGGTCAAGGGCTGAAAATGGGTCAAAATAGGTTCTAGCTGTCTTTTGGTCATTGATCCAGTTTCGTACACCCTTAATTTAGTCTATATGTTTGGTTTATTAAGATTAGAATAGGTACTTTTAAGTTTTCTAGTTTATTTGATCATAATCTAAGTCTGCCAGTTTCAATGTCTTTTTCAAAAAGCTTATTTCTTCAAAATCTTTAAAATACAATTTGAGGTATGGTTTTTGAGGTAAAAGTGATATTTATACTACATCTATGCTATTTGTTTTAATGTCAATGGTGTTTAAGAATCCTTTGGGAAAAACAGTTAAGTAATGGTATTATCTTAGTATGTCTTAAAAGTCATCTTTTCAATCTAGAAATTAGATAAGTAAATGTTCTTTTTAGAATCTGATTTTCATAGCATAAGTTATTGATAGTATGTACTTGATCTGTTTGTGCTTATTTTCTATTTTTATCTTATTTTACTAGCTTATTCTTAGGGCTGCAAAAGCAATTTAGTTTTATTAAGGAAACCATAAATAGTCAATATGTCCAAGTTGCCCTTTTTATTTGCCTTTTTTATAGCTTAAATGGTTTTCAAATTCCTTACTCTTTACTGCTTATTGTAGCTTATAGGATAGTCTTTTTAGTGCTATAAGCTATTAGACATAAGGATCCATTTTCTAGCTTAAAAATAAGCTAGAAAATGGCTACTTAGGCTGTTTGGCTACCAGTTTAGGCCAATAAGCCTTTTTTTTCTTTTTAAAGCTTTCCAGCTTAATTTAGTTGCTCATTTTTGTTCCTTAATGCTTATTAGGTATAGGTGTTGAGCTGTTTATGCTTATTTGCCTTTAAATCATGCTTATTAGTCATAAAAAACCAACATTTAATTTTATAGTGCTTAGAGTTTAAAAAGGTAACTTGTCTGCTTTTATTTGAGCTTATTACCAGCTTATTACTGCTTTTCAGAAAAATTTGCTTTTTAAAAATTGCTTATTTTCGGCTTTTCTTCAAGTGTTGTTAAAAATTTGTGCAAAGTAAAAAAATGGGAAAGGGGAAGTCCGGGGTGAGCTAGGCTCGAACCCCAGACATCTACCCTCTCAACCAAAGCCGTAACACACACCACACTCACCAACTGCCCTAGGGTCTTTTTCGTGTATATACTTACAACATTTATTATTTAACCCTCTTTTAGTCATTTAGCTTATCAGCCTTATTTGGCTTATTTCCAGCTTATTCGTTAAGCCAATTTTTTAGTTTTTATTTTTCCTAGATTCTAAACAGCTTAAAGTACTTTTCATAATTTTTCTAGATTTTTATAAATCAGTTTACTATTTTTAATAATTTTATTTCATTAAATCTGTTTTTAATTCATAATAAATAAAATAAAAGCCAAAAAATATAATTCTTTTTAAAAAAAAATTATTTTATCATTTAGGACCTAGGAAAATTAAATTTGCTTTTGTAGGATTAAAATTTGATAATTTGGTTTTTTAAAGAACGAGTTAGGTTCCATTCTCGTTTTCTTCGTTTTTAATTTCGTAGATGCTTACGTTTTAGGTTTGCCTTTGCTTGTTCTTGCATTTTAGTAATTTAGGATTTATAAAAGTTAAAAAATTATTTTAGGGTTAAAATTTTGATAATTTAGGTTTCAAGTCGCCTTTTTTTAGGATTCCCGTTATCGTTTTAGTGATTTATCTTTAATTACTTTCGTTTTTAGTTTAGCTTGCATTTTAATTGCTTTTTTTTCGTAGAATTAAAAAAACCAATCAAAATCTTGTTATATTCAAACATCAAATATCAAACCGACTTTCGACTTTCCATTGCATTCCTCGTTGGGAGAACGACCCGGGTGATCACTTGCCCGGAATCATTTATATCATACCCATGAGTTTGTTGACCTTTTTCCTAAAGGGTTGACTTGGTTGACTTGAGGGGATTTTATATTTGATTAATATTATACTACTATTTGATATTATAATTACCCCTAAAAAGGTAGTTATCATTTTTGGCGCCGTTGCCGGGGAGGAGGGTATACGATTGTCGTTTCAACGTTTGACAATTATTGCTTTGAAGATCCTTCTTTGTGAAGTTATTTTCTTTATAAAAATACAAAAATATTTTTCATTTTCTTTTATTAGTATATAAAAACAAGAAAAATCAAAAACATAAAAACATTGTCTTTAAATAATAAAAAAATCATCATCAATATAATGCTCTCAACTTGAGCATTATCATAATAAGTTCCCGAATCAAAGATTCAAAACTTGCCTTTGTGTCACTTGTGAAGTACGGCTCACCTTTAAGAGATTAACAAACTATAAAAGGGGTATAAGGAGGGTTGTTCCGAGGAACTACGACCCGAAAGGAGAAGGTTTTTAATAGCTTCGCGCTTTCCCGCTCCTCCGCTCCTTTGTGCGTTTTTCTTTTAGAGAGCTACCGTGAAGCAAGTTGATTATTGGTTTAAGTTATTCGATCTCATTTTGTCCTTTAATAAAATATGTTGTTTAAAAAAAACTCGAAAAAACCAAAAATAATCTCCTTTAACCTCTTTGCCATTTAATTCTTCTTCTTATCCCTCTTTACCATTTAATTCTTATGGCGTCACTCGAACAAAGCGAGTGTATGGGGTGTGGACAACCGTGTGTTGGCTTCTATTGTTATCTTTGTACGTGCCAGCAGTGTGGTTTCAGTCTTAGTAATGGAACTTGTATAAACTGCACTTATGGAGACGGAAAACCAGTCACTTGTTGCGAGTGTGAAAGCCCGTTAAATGGTGGATTTTGTTTGTTTTGCAATTCGAGAGCTGGAAATTCATCCGCTTATGATCCAAATCCGAATTCGTACAACGATTCTCCGAACTTTTCCGACTACACTCCACAGCCCCAGTACCAACCAATCTTGTGTGAATTTTGCGGGAACGATGCTCGTTATGGTCATTATTGTACACCGCAAGTTCCGATTATCTCTAATCCGGAACCATGCTACAATCAAAACTATGATGAGTTCCCACAAACTTTACCAAGTTTTCAACAACAAATTCTTTGTTGTGAAAATTGCGGGGGTCCTCATGCGACTTTTGAATGTCAACCGATGAATCAAAATTTTCACGATTCCAATTCTTCCGGTTTTGACCAATTTCAACCCCCGCAATTTCTCGTCATTCATCAACCTCCTAAAGAAATGAGAATGGAAGCTTTGCAAGCCCGAGAAGACCTAATGGAATCGATACAAAACTTTTTAAAAAAGTTTAATCGTATTTCTTTTAGGGAAACACCGAAGGTTTTAATGCAAGCTTGGGACAAATTTTTTGAAGTTAAGCATGCTCAATCCGAGGAGGTACAAGAATTGCTTAACAAACTTCTTCAAGATGTGCGAAACGTAAATGAGGAGCTGGCAGAGTATATTAATACTCCAAGTTGGAACCGTCCTGCCTTCTACTACGATGATGATGATGATGACGAGGAGTATACTATTGCAATCACACCCGTCTTACCGACTGTGGAACCCGATAACTCTCTAAGTATGGGGGACGAGCATCTTAGCACTATTCCTGAAAAGGAAGAGTCTAGTGTTGAGGACCTTGTCCCAATCCCAAGTGAGTCCGAGGGTATTCCCGACAATATGTGTGATGTGCCTTTTCGTGATAATTCTCCGCCTCTTGACATTTCAAAAGATCAATTTGAGGGTTTCTCCGATTCTAATGATGATTCTACTTCGATTGATGACGATTCTTTCTCTATTGACGACATCAATTATGTTGAGGCATCACCTCCTGATTCTGAGCTCGTCAGCTTAGAGGTGGTGTAGATTGTTATCCCGGAAGTTGGAGGGATTGATACTGATATTCTTGTAACAATCAAAGACGATATTCTTCGTGAAAAATTGTTGAATGTCAATATTCTTATTGCTAAGATCGAAGCATTAAAAGATAATCCCACTCTATCTTCCGATTTTGTGACCAAGTCTTCCTCCACATCTCTTAATTTTTTCTTGGAAGAGACTAACACCTTTGATAATTCTTTACCCGAATCTGAAACTTTTTGCTTAGTAGTGGCAGTCCCACTTCTTATTTGGATTTATCTCTTCCAGATTACGAAGCATTCTTTTGTGATAGTGAGCTCGATTCAGGAAATTTCACTATGGGTGTGGTGGAAGATATTTTTGATAATCCAACAAGAGAACCAAGAGTTCATGTGCCTAATGATTTATCCACCCATCCCACCCTTCATCTGGATTCGGATTTCACTCTTTCTAGTGATTCCCCTGGATCCGACCTTGTAGTTTCTTTTCCTTCCGGAACTAGAAACAAGATTTTCGATTCGGGGATATTCATTGAAGTCCAATATGAGAAATTTCTATCACGGGATGAATTTTCTATCTCATTCATCCGTGATCCCCTTTCTCCAGTGATTGACACTTTGCTTCCATTTTTATCCAAAAATGAGGACAAAGTTGTCAATTCTGGTATTCTTGCTGCGGACGAGGAGAAATCTCCTCATCCCTCATCTCATCGGGGCTTGAGAGCTTTAAATGAAAGCCCAATGATGATCTCTGGAGAGGACATTCCTATCTTAGATGTTCCATTTCTCCATTTCTATCCTCCTTGACCAGCTCAAGTATGGGGGATCGAGTCAGGCTCAAGACTCGGTTAACAAAAACAAGCGCTTCGTGGGTGGCAACCCATGCTTATCCCTTAGTTTTATTAATGAATAAGTGTGTTCTGAGGAGTCTCGCCTCTACCTTCTCCCGTGTTTTATGGTTTATTGTCCAGGATTTCTCGGATTGTGATGACTCTCGTGCTCGCGGTTTTGTCCTTCGTTCACTCGAGCTTCAAATCCTCAACTTCATTTTGGGAATCCAATATCCAAATCTTATCGACTAACGTTTATCTTTAACATAATTCATAAACGGATTTAGATTTACGTAGAGACCCTTCTATTAGTTCTAGTATGGGGGGATCTATCGATTTGATTGTGCCTGCAGCCGTTGTTTTCACGTAATCCCGTTTTTACCTCTAAAATACCAAAAAAATGAAAAAATTTAAAAATTTTCAAAAACAAAATAAGTGTTTTGTCACAATTTTGACTTTCCTGCTGGGTAGAATAAGAATAAATTTTGACTCGATCGAGCGTGTTGAGCTCTAGCTTGTTCCTTAACTTTTAGACTAAGCATTCGTAGATCTTTGCGAAGAACGAAAAATGATAGAGTTAATTATGAGTTGGATGCTAAACAAGGATTAGTTGGAAATCTTAAGAGCTCATAAGTGTAGTTTGTGGCTTTTTCTCCCATAAGCTCCTAAACCGGACTAATAATACGTGCTCTTTTCGAAAATTAAACTTAAATCAACAATTTTTGAAGTATGGATGATATCAATAATTTTAGTTCAAATTTATACTTAAATTTTCTAAAAAGAAATTTTCTCTATATATTGGTAATAAAAAGTAAAAAAAAAATCAAAAAAAAATAATCAAAAAATGAGTAATAATTATAAACTGTAGGCTAATAAAAGTTTACTGCATCTTGCCGGCTCACAACCGATGTTGCAGTCTTCTAAATAAGGCACATAGTAATTATCCGAGACTGATAAAAGTTTGTTGCATCTTGCCGGCTCACAACCGATGTTGCAGCCTTCTAAAAGGTCGAGGATTTCATTAGTTTAATGGATGTGTAATTATATTTAGTGTAGTAAATGTGAATTAATAAATATAGGGAAAATCTCTTTTTCTTAAATTTAAATATGCTTTTGAACTAAGACTATTTCGTTTTAAGTTGTGATTCTATGTATAAACGGGAAACCTAAGAGTTTTTGAAACCGAAGGTCCGTGAGTTTTGATACTAGTCTCTGTGGGGTGTCAAAAGCCTGGTCACTTAGCCGCAAGGCTGGGATGTGCCGAGACGAAAGTCGCTACATGGGATGATCTCGCCTTCAAACTCATTATTCTCAGGTGGAACGTGAAGCATAGGAATTTTGCAAAACGTTGATCCATGGTTGAAATTCGAAATGGCACATTCACCTAATATATAATAATTGTCGAGAGTGAAAAGTTCACAAGTTACAAATATAAGTAGTGTTAGCATCTTAACTTATATTTAACGGTGATTTCGTTTTGTGCTTGGTTTGGGGCAAGTGAAAAGTCGGGGACGATGAATTTATCTTTTTGAGCATTTTAGGATTAAAGTGCTTCTTGTTCTGTGATCCTAAAAGTTATGAAAATAACGAAAGTCAAACATGTTAGTTAGTTGCTGAAAAAGAAAAGTACAAAAAATAAGAAAAAGGAAAAAATACAAAAATATGTGTGGGAATAAGTGTAGATTTATAAAATTGGTCAAAACGGGGATTTTTCAAAGCTATTGATTCTTTAATTCCCCTTGATGAACACTTAGCTACTTTTCGAGGTAATTAGTCGAATGGGATTGAGATTCTTGGTTTTCTTAAGTGTTTACTTATGGCATTGCGTAAGGACACGACAATAGTTTAGTATGGGGGATTTTAGTATGTGTTTAAATACACATACTTTTGACCTTTAAAAACGAGCTTAAATGACCAAAAACAGACATAAAATTTCTAAAAGTATGCTTGTTTTGCATTTGTACTGTGCAGGTAACAGATATCTAAGAAAAGGACAAAAACTAAGCCAAAACGACAAACCCGAGCACGGGAATGAAAAGAGCGTGAAAAGTCAAAAAGTCAAAGTCAAAGTCAACCAAAAAGTCAACCCCGACAAAGTCAAAAGTCAAAGCCGAAAAACCGAAGTCGAAGGCATAAAAGAATTGGTCCAAAGCCCTACCTAGTAATTGTCGGTCACCCAAATATGTTACTATCAATTTTAAAAGCCCAAATCCATTTTCATGGCCCGAATGCCTTTTTATATTTAACAAAAGCCCAATACTAAGCCCAATCCCACTTAACAGCTGTTAACCCATAAACCTTTTACCCCTTTTTCATCGTTAGTCCTTAAGGACTAACATGTTAGTCCTTAAGGACTAACATTGTTAGTCCAAAAGGACTAACAGTGCAAACATACCAATCAAACTGAGGGACCAAACTTGCCATTTCCCACAACTTATACCCTGTATCACCAAAACAGTAATACAAATGAAAAACCATTTTTTGGCGCCAAATTACTATTCATGTGTCTTCAACCTCTGGCCCCTGCAACCCCACGACAAAACCATCACCATCTCAATCTAACCCTACCTCACATGAGCTTAATGCCACCTTGGCAATCCCCTATCACCCCATTCGTCCAAGGATGAAGACAAAAATTAAGGTCTCAGATCAATGGACTTGGGGAACAAGCAAAATGGAGGGCTATGATGAAGGCTTGAAAACTCCTCACAAAAAAGAAAACACACTCTAATTCTCTCATCAAAAAGAAACACCAAGTGGATAGACAAAAGAGCATGTTATTCGCTATAAAGGACCTTTGTAAGCCTTCAATGCAATATAGTTTAATCTATTTAGTTTTCATTATCTAGTTTAACATTTAGTTTATTGTCTTTTATTCAAGTTTTTTTATGATTAATGAAATTTGAGGTTTCTAAGTTATAAACTTGCTAGTTTTAATTTCTTTTCATTGTTGAAAAAACTTAAAAGCATCACAAGCCGCTTATTATTAGCTTTTTATAATAACTTTTTCATTAAGCAACTAAAAATATTAAGTACCTAAGAAAATTTCATCAAATATCCACCCCTCAAAATACCACAGCTAATTTTGGATGATAAGCCAGTTTGGGAATGGCTTATGGACTTACCAACTTGTTTAATACAAGCTGGAGCTTAGTAGATAAGCTCTTTTGAGCATTGTTTAGCCTTGTTTAAGCAAAGGCTTTTGTAAGTTTCATTTTTCCATTTTTAGCACTTACTGTTCATCTGCTTATTTCTGTTTATTATCTGCTTATCTATGCTTATTATTGTCTTTAGTAGATAGTTAATGCTTATTTGTTGATTAGATTTTCTATTTGTAATAATTTCATTTAAACTGCCATGCTAGCTTTAAACTGCTTATCTTTGTTTGCTTATTTTAAGTGCTTATCTGTGGTTAGAATTTGCTTAAAACTGCTTAATATTGCTTAGTTACCATCTGCTTTCAAAAAATTCTTTGCTTACTTGAGTTTAAATCAGCTTAAAAATGGGATTTGTAAACTTTAAGGGGTGTTTGGTATTTAAGAAAAAAAAACTTTTGAAAACGGGTCAAAAGAGTTTAGAAATGATGGGTCACTTAGCCAACTTTGAAAGCCGTTTTAATCAAAATAATCTGTTTTGAAAGTTTTTAAGGTTTAAAAGTCATTTTTAAGTGTTACCTATAAGATAATTTAAAACATGATGCGAAAACATTTTGGATCAGCTTATTTGATAAAGCCGTTGAATACACTATTAAGTGTTTTTTTGGGTTATTGTTAGTGTCAAAATGCAGTAGTAACAAGTTGGTTAAAGTTTTTTTTTGTCATTTGTGTTTTGGCACAAAACCTGTCAAGTCAGTTCTTAAGTTTTTTAAAAGTCACATTTTAATCTTAAATTTAGATGAGTAAAAGTAGGTTTTAGCTTTTGAAAATTTGTGCACAAGTAGTTTGTAGTCTAAATTTGATCTTTTGTAGGCTTTAATTTGTAGTTAGGGCTTAATTATATAAGTTGAATTTAGCCCTCGTTAGTCTTTAAAAATTGAGAAAACAAAAAGAATAGATTTTTAGTGTGAACTCATTTCTAAAGCTTTTTCATGCTTGTTTTTATTTCAAAACTCCTATATCTTTGCTGCTTATAATAACTAGTTGGACAAGCTTATCAGTGGTATAAGGCCACTTAGCCATAAGGACCACACACTTAAAAATAAGCTAGAAAGTGCCTTCTTGGCTGTTTGGCTAGCAGTTTTAGCCAAAAAAAGCTTATTGGCATTTCAGACCTTTTTAGCTTATTTGAGTGCTTAATTTTTGTTCCTAGTTGCTTATTAGGTTTGGCTTACCATCTTTTCTTGCTTAGTTGTCAATTCAAAGTGCTTATTAGGTTAAATTTTTGGTTTAAAAGTTAAAACTAGTTGTTGTGTCTGCTTTTTTCACTCTTGTTTTATAATCTTTTAAGTGCTTTAGCTGCCTACTTTCTTTGTTATTTATACTATCCTATGTGCTTATATGAGGAACTATAGTTTATCTTTTTCAGCTTATTTGTTGATCTGTTGCTTTTTGAATCCTAAAAATAAGCTAGAATTTTAGTTAAGTTTCTTTAGTATAATTTTTTAAAACTGTCAACTTTTTCTTGCTTATTTCTGGCTTATTTTCCAGTTTTGTAAAAAGTGTTTTTTTAAAGATTATTATTTTAGCTTAATTTGCAAGTTTTTAAAAAGAAAAAGTAAAAAAATGTTTTCAAAAAAGAAGAGGTCACAGGGGTCGAACCTGTGACCTCCCCTTTCACAAACCAACATATTTAACACACACACTCTAACCATCAGCACTAGTAGGGCTATCTGCCCATTTTCCCTTTACTTTATTTTTATACCCTTTTTGGCCTTTTAGCTTATCAGCATATTTCAACTTATTTTGTGCTTATTTCATTAAGCTCTTTAGCTCATTTTATTTTTCTAAAATCAAGCACTGTCCAAACTACGTTCCCTGAATTTTTCAGATTTTTCCCATTTAGTTTAGTATTTTTAATGAATTTTTTTTATTAAAACTATTTTTAATTCATATTAAATTAAATAAAAATCAAAAAAATATAATTCTTTTTTTAAAAATTTTCCTTTATCATTTAGGACTTAGGAAAATTAAATTTGCACTCGTAGGGTTAAAATTTCAAGTTTTAGGTTTTAGGTCGCGTTTTTAGGATCCCGTTAACGTTTTTAGATTCGTAATTGCCTCATTTTTAGTTTAACTTGCTTTTTCCCGTAGAATTAGAAAACCAACCAAAATCTTTGTTATTTAAACTTTAAATATCAAACCGACTCTCGACTCTCCATTGCATTCCTCGTACGGAAGAACGACCCGGGTCCGGTTTTGAACTTTAATCGCTTTTAAAGTGAGAAACCGATACTTCCGGATATATATATTGATTTTCTTTGTGAAGTTTGACTTGTTACCTTGGTCAAGGGTAATTTGTTCGAATTTGCTTGTCTTTATTAATTATATATACATACATACATACATATAATATATATATATATATATATAATATATCAATATATCTTATATATATAATAATATATAGATATATATATATATATATATAATATATACTATTGACAACGAATCACTCATCTTACTGGCCAGAAATTGTTCGTAAACAACAAGAAAGAATCATCCAAATCAAGCATCGTCTACAAGCTTCACGTGATCGACAAAAGAGCTACGCTGATAAGAGACGTAAGCCATTAAAGTTTCAAGTTGGGGATAAGGTTATGTTGAATGTATCGCCCTGGAAAGGAGTGATACGTTTCGGCGAACGGGGAAAGTTGAACCCTCATTATATTGGACCTTTTAAGATTCTCACCAATGTTGGAACGGTTGCATATCGAACTTTGAGTTACCCGTGAAACTGAGTCGTGTTCATATATTTTTTTCTTTACACGTCTCAAACCTTAAAAAAGTGCTTACCGACGAACGCTCGCTATTCTTGGACGAAAATCCACGGGGGGGGGGGGTGGGGCGACGACAAGCTCAATTTCATTGAAGAACCGGTTGAAATTATGGACCGCGAAGTTAAACGTTTGAAGCAAAGTCGCATTCCAATCGTGAAGGTCCGTTGGAATTCAAGAAGAGGTCCCAAGTATACTTGGGAGCGCGAAGACCAAATGTAGAAAAAGTACCCCCCCTTCCCCAACCCCCCCCTTCCCCTTTTTTTTCGCTAACCATGAATCCGCGTCTCATACTACGTCTTAAGCTTTGAGGACAAAGCTTCATTAACGGAGAAAGGATGTGACACCCCGAGAATTTCCGTTCAATAAATTAGCCATTTCCGTTTAGTAACTTAAATTTTCGAGGTTTCGTTTAATATTTACGTGTAACCGGGAAGTATTCATGCTCTTATCTGAGAATCGTCTCCAGGAGCGAAGCGGGATGCCTAACGTTGTAGTATTTTGGCAATAACTGTGTTTTTACATTTTATGGCAATATATAAAATTTCATAATTTTCGGTGATACCGTTATTCGTTTCGTTACTTGCGTAAATCGTGGTTTACTTATAACATGAGCTTTTACATGCAAGACTTGGAAATTAAATCAAATGGGAAGCACTAGCCAAATAAAATGAATAAAATTCACTTTGGTCCACTCCCCATGCATGCATACTTCCAAACCAACATCACATGCACCCTTGGTGAACAAGTTTGAATTCAAATCAAATAAAAACAAGCCTTAATCACATATTTTATGCCAACTTGAATTTGATTGAAGGATCAAATTGGTCCCCCTCCCCCTCTTGTCTCTTGTCCATGGCACACACACACACATACTTTTAGTGTGTGAAGTAAACTTGTGTTATATAAATTTTGTTGCTTCCATTATTTCATTCATAACACACACACTTGTATTTTTAGCTTTCTTTTTCTCTTTGCTCTCCTCTCTCTTTAACCCACGCCAACTACCCTTTATAGGGTTCCCATTTTCTTTGATTCTTTTCAAGATCCAAGTGTTTCTAAGTTTATTTTCAAGGGTTTACTAAGTCAATCCAGAGTATTGGTTTGGGTATTTTCAAGGTTTCTCTAGATATAAAATTAGGTATCTAATTATAAGTGGTGTTTATAAGAACTAGTCATTTTGGAATAGGATCTTAGGACTAGATCTTGTTTTTCCTCTACTGTTTCATCATGCCTGTAAAGTATTTCTTGTCATCTCTGTTTCATCTCTTTATTCTGTATGAAATAGTTCAAGTTTGAGATCCATGTGTTTTGTGTGTAATTTGTCTAAAAAGAAATGACAAAGTATCTTGACAACTTTTATAAAAATGGAAGTATTATGTTTGTTGTTTTATAAGTTATGGTGAGATGAGTTAAAAAAGTGTATTGCAACAATAGAAATGAAGGGATTAGGTTAGATTAAGTGTGTTTCTGTTAGTTGGTTTAGTAGAGATCGGGGTTAGGCTAGATAATCATTATTGTGGCGTTTAATGGATTTTAGGAGTATTTATGAAAAAAACATGTTCTAATCCAATTAGTTTTGAGGTTTTAGAGCTAAAAAAAAAATAAAAAAAAAAAAAAGACCTAAAAATGTCTTCATTAGGCGTAAAAAGTAGTATGTTGAAGAGTTGTTCGAATAGATAATTTTTCACATATCAGCACTTTAAAATCGGACTAAAACGCCAAGTCACCAAATGAAACTAAACATTTTTCAGCAAAACCAAAATGAATAGTGTTTGGACACTTCGCATTTTTGACGTTTTTTAAAACTCTACGAAACATATATTAAACACAACATATATAATAGATATATATAATAAAGTATATTAAATATTAGCATCATTTGAAGACCGTCATTAACATCTTTTAGAAAAGCCGATTTAATACTAAAAATATAAGTTTGTAAACTGTAGCAATCTACTTGAAGTTAGCGATTAAGGTTCGTTAGCCATTTTGGAAAATATGAAACTTAATTAATATAGGGGGACGTATTAACGTCTTGGAAACTAAACTTTCCTAAAATAGACTTTCTAAATGTAGTAATTTTTGATAAACGCCAAGACATGACGAAAAACTCTATATTTTTATTTAGTCATACTTTTATAAACAAACTAAAGACAAACACATATGGAATGCTTTCTCTTGAAAGCGTGTCGATCAAGTTTCGGTTATCTTTCATTTTTCCTAAGACGCTCGTTTATTTAGGTCGCGTGTAGATTCTTCGCTTTATTTCTTCCTCGTGATTAGCGATTCACCACTTGCTTAAGGTGAGTTCATAGCCCCACGTTTTACCGATTTTCAAATGCTTTATACTTTGGGTGCGAAACATTATTTTGCTTATTTAAAATTGGAACACAAGTTCTAACTGATGTTTGACTGTTTATGTGTTCCTAATTGGCTTACAAACCACTATTTCCCGAACCTATCATGACCGATATCACCTATGGCCATTTGGATTGGTAAGACGAGCGCGAAATCCGTTAAATAGATCTATTGAGGGATCTAATTATCCCTATTTTGCTTTGTTCCAACTTAACGAAGAACAACGGATATATGTCATTCGATGTGCGTTGTGGGGTCTTTGGTTTGGGACACCAATTAAGGGCGGGAATACTATGTGGCATGATAGATATGCCATGTTGTTATTAGCATCGGTATCATGAGCTTAGTGTAACAGTAAATACTTTTATCTGATGTTGTATCTGTTTATAGTAAGTTCGCCATGAGCGTTTGAAATCTTGTCTTCCACTCTTGTACAACTATACCTATGAATTCACCAACATTATGTTGACGTTTTAAACTGTTTTGTCAAGTTGCTAAGCTTGGCTTGATTCTAGATGCTAAATGGAGTCTATGTGCTATGTGACTTCGCAATTTCAAGACTTATCTATTTATATACTCGTTGTCATTATCAAACTTTGTTATGCTTCCACTACATTTAACTCTCTTATGATCGGTTGTAAAGCTTAAATTAATTTTCTTTATACAACGAGTACAACTATTTTTCAAACGTCCATGATTAGTGGTCGTTCTTTATTGCTTTGTGTTCGGATTGTTATGACGTCACGCCCTCGGACTCGTATTCCGCCATGCATCGTCTGGTGGGTGTGACATGGTCACTACTTATTAACACGTTATGGCCACTTTATGCTTAATTTAAGTTGACTAAATACCCAAAATTTCATAACAAGAAATAAAAAAGGATTTTTAACACCCAACGAGAATCGGACCCGCAACCTCCTTACGGAAGTCAAGCGGGTTACCATCTTGTCAGAGTAACCTATTCGTTAATGTATTGCATTTTCTTTCTAATATAGAAGTTTAAGCTTCATTGTTTTTGGCTAGTACTTAAAAGTGCTTATAGAAACGCTTATTAAACGTGGCTTCGTCTCCCTCTACTATTTTAACTGTTTCACTTTTAATATATTTTAATAAGATAAATAGCCTGCAAATGCAATGTGCAAGTGCAATGTGCAAATGCTTGCTTGCAAATGCAAGCTGCAAATGCAATGTACAAAAGCAATGTGGATATGCAATCTACAATTGCAATGTGCAAACGCTTGCTTGCAAATGCAATGTACAAATGCAATGTACAAATGCAATGTGCATATGCAATGTGCATATGCAATGTGCATATGCAAGCTGCAAATGCAATGTGCAAGCTGCAATAACACACAAACCAAACAATAAGCATATTTAATAAGCAGTTTTAAAGCCGATAATAAGCAGTTTAATAAGTAGAATTAAGCAGTTTATTAGCAACTTCATGACTCATCCGGGGCATAGCCCGGGTTTGAAAGCCTCGTATACAAACATATAAACCAAACAGGAAGTAAAAAATTAATAGATAAAATGAAATCCTTCACAAGAGTATTTGCAGCAAAACAAAAGCTTTAAAAGGTTCTGCACAGTACAAACATAAGTCCATAAACAAGTACAAAAAATCGAATGTCTATATGCTTTAAAAGAACAGATGAAATATGATAAAGGTAGAGTGTGACAACTTGAGCATGACATGGTTCACTTGGATTTTCGTATAACAATACCTCCACAGTCGGTTCGATAGTAGTCATCTCGTGATTCATTACCCAAGTCACGTCGATTTACACATGGCAATATGTTATCATTGCGCTGGTGAATGACGGTACTAAATTCCTCATCGACTTCGTCATACGTATCTTTGTAATTCTTGGGAGGTTTCTTAAAGACAACAGACAATTTTTTATCTATCTGGTCTTTCACATAAAACACTTGTCGTGCTTGTGAGGCTAATATGAACGGATCAACCTTGTGGCCTAAATTATTCAGGTCAACCAATGTATACCCAAGATTATCGCATTTCACACCACCAGCTCTGTGATTAATCCAATCAAATTTGAAAAGAGGAATTTGCCTGAAACAATAATCTAGTACCCATATCTCTTGTAAAACCCCATAATAAAATGCTTATCTTGTGGTTGCAACTTCTTTAGATATGTGCAGATCTATTGCCTCAACACTAACCCCACTATTCTGGTAAACTTTATCATCATGACATTTTGTACGAAAGGTATACCCATTGATGTTATATGCATCGTATTTCACTACGGTGGCGCATGGTCCATATGATATCCACCTTACAGTTTCTGATACACTTTCTTTGGAGATCGCTAACTCTCTCTCAACCTGAATTTCATTACAAGTATATATTAGCTTCAAATTAAAGGAACAACAAACAAATATTTATAAATAACATACGATTAATTACCTCTTTGCGTAACCACTTAGCAAAAGATTCACTGTGCTCATTCTCCAGAAATGCTATTCGTTTACCCGGGTTATCTGTTTGTCTCCTGAAACAATGTCTTTGATTATTATATTTGATAGAACATTTTAAGTAACGAAATAGACATGTGCTAGTAATACTTGTTGGGATTAAAAGTCTTCTTAATGCTGTTTAAATTACTACTGCTCATGTTTGTGTTAATGCTGCTTAGCTGAATTTAGTGCTGCTCATGAACTTCAAAGAAAATATGCTAAGTGTTTACTACTGCTAGTACATAGTTACTACTGCTAGTGAATATTAGTATTGTTTGTTAGTTAGTACTGCTAGTTAATAAGTTAGTACTGTTTGTTAGTTAGTACTGCTTATATGATATGTCTTAAGTTATTTGATTATGGAAAAGATTATAGATACTTAGATTTATCTAATATAACTAAACCTTAAACAAGCTTAAGGAATTCGATCTATTGAAGTGGGATCAACAATACTTACTCGATATACGGTACAATTTCATATGTATTATGTATTACATACAAATTGCGTTCTAAAAGGTATCCTTCAGAACTTCACTTGATTTGCCGGCCGACAATGGCTTTCCTTCCTCATTTTCATCAGTTTCATGTTTATCAGGTGGGATACAATAGTTTCCATGGATTTATGATATTCGCTAAAAAACTTTATTTTTCCTACTGCAATATTCCTAGCATGCATCCCTCTGGTTTATTTCTGTTTTGCACATGTCCTTTAATAACCTTCATACATCTTTCGAAGGGATACATCCACCGAAAGCATATAGGACCACATAATTTTACCTCCCGCAGTGTAGGTAGTCACAGTCAAATGTATCATAAAACAATAAAATGCTGAAGGAAAGAACTTCTCAAGAATGCACATGTCACTAACCAGTCTGCTTGCATCTATCTAGTTTGCAATATGATTTCTTGGTACAATCGTTAAAAGAAAAAGCAAAACCTGATAATAATGCATATCGTGTGGGAGGGTGCATGATTGAACCGTATTGCAATGGCAAAAACTCTTGCATTAGCTTGTGATAGCCTGCGATTTAAGGCCAATGACCCTTTCTATCCTTTAGGTTGAACCAAACTAGAAGAAATTTGAACATAACCTTGTGATACCCTGATGTTGTGTAAACGTTTCAATCAAAATGTCTTTAGCATCGTCAATGTGTAACCTTCTAGAGTAGTGTTGTATGTTCCTTCCTTCTATATGCATAGAAATACAACTCTGTCATTGACCCCCAACTCAGCCTGATCCAATCGAGCATTCACTCCATCTTTCGTCTTTCTCGAAACATGTAGCAAAGTTCTGACTAGACTCTCAGCAACATTTTTTTCTACATGCATAAAATCAATACAATGTGGAACAGAATTATGCCTCCAATACCAAGTCTTTATCGATATCCCAATGTTGAGAATTTCTTCCAATACGCATCATTTTGTCCTTTACTTGCTTGAACTACCCTCTTCTTCTGTTGTTTCTTTTCTGCTTTTGAATCTTCCCACCTCTGCCTCTCATATCTACTTGCGGTTTTCTGATCCTTATGTTTATTCGTTTCCTTTTCCCCACTTATTTTCAATATGTTATACCTCGTTGTATAATTGTGTTCCTCCCCGTCATTGAATTGAGGCCGGAGAAAATCCTAGTTTCCATTAAATGCCTTCTTTTGCTTTCTGAACGGATGGTTATATGGTAGATATCGTCTGTGACCAACATAACTTTGCTTGGATAAGGCAGAAAGTCTAACATAGTTTGTATCTTTCCCACATACTACACAACCTTTGAATCCACTATACGGGCAGCCACATAATGTACCAAGTGCAGGGTAATCATTTATTGTCCATAACACAACGACACATAGATTAAAGTTATCTTTTGTGGAAACATCATATGTATTAACCCCTGTCTCGAATAAGGTATGTAGATCATCAACCAACGGTTCTAAAAAAACATCGATATCATTTCCCGGGTATCCCGATATTAATACCGAAAGCATGATAAACTTTCTTTTCATACACAACCAAGGAGAAGGTTTTGTTAAATGACAGTTAAACTGGCCATACATTGTGATGCCTATTTCCTGTGTTGACGTCAACCCCATCAGCTGATATTCCTAGCCTTAGATTTCTTGGATCTTCAGCAATTTCAGGGAATTTTTCATCTATGGTACGCCATGCCTGTGAATCTGCGGGGTAATGTAACACACCATTTGTTATCCTCCGTGTCGCGTGCCATCTTAAATCTTCTGAAATACTTTGTATCTTAAATATTCTTGCACGTTGTATAATTGGAAATACCATAAACATTACCTTTGCTGAATGTTTTCGTACACATTCTATGTCTTATTATCCACCTCTATCTGAATCCCACAATTCGACACGCTGTCAGATCCTTGTCATTCTTCTAGTACAGAAGTATTGTTGATACATACCTGTATCTTTTTGTATCCCTATACCATCAATTCATAACTTTTTTGGCTTGATAAGTTTTTTCCACCATTTCATTACCCGCAGGTAGCATCTTTTTTAACAATCCTAGTAATTCAGTAAAGAACTTATCAAAAGCTCCATACTTACCCTTCAAGTTGAGTATAAACTATTGCGGACAACTTGAAGTCAGGACAACCTTTGTATAGAGCTTCTATGCGTACTACAAATAATTCTTGAAACTTGACAAGGTCATCCTCATCAAAATTATCTTTTGTAGCATTAACCATTTCTACTGTTGCGGGCATCTGTTGGAATATCTGAAGCAAAATCCGTGTCGTCAACAAACTCTGTTGTAGCATTAACAGGTTCTGGGCACTTATTGATGGTTTATTCCTTTTCTCCATGTCTAGTCCATTTGTGAAGCTTAGTTCATTCCTATTTCGAATAAAATATTGGAGGGAAAATACCTTTAGCCACGATAATAGTTGTGAATAAAAGTTTTGTTACTTGTTTACAAAAAATTTAACAAACTTGTAGCAAAGGTTGAAAAAATCGCGAATCAATAGCTGGACGGTCGACCTCCCTGTAGCTTGTAATCGTTCTAGGCGGGATTAAATGGTGAGTAATCGAATTAGGTATTTGACATCATATGGGTCATATGCATTGGGTTGTAGTTGCTTAAAGTGTCATGTTACAACAAATCCATGACTGGTGACAATGGGTAATTAACATGTGTCATGGGCCATGTTCATTGGGTTGTAGTTGCTTATAGTGTCATATTATGACACATCCATGACTGGTGACAATGGGTAATTAACATAGGTCATGGGTCATGTGCATTGGGTTGTAGTGGCTTATAGTGTCATGTTATCGACCAATACATGACTGGTGATCGAAAATGGGTAATTAACATGGGTCATGGGTCATGTGCATTAGGTTATCACTGGTCACATTCATTAATGGGTATTTGACATCATATGGGTCATATGCATTGGGTTGTAGTTGCTTAGAGTGTCATGTTACGACACATCCATAACTGGTGATCGATAATGGGTAATTAACATGGGTCATGGGTTATGTGCATTGGGTTGTAGTGGCTTATAGTGTCATGTTATCAACATATACATGACTGGTGATCAACAATGGGTAATTAACATGGGTCATGGGTCATGTGTATTAGGTTATCACTGGTCACATTCATTAATGGGTATTTGACATTGTTAGCCTCAAAATATTGAGTCGAACAAGAAGTTCGTTCATTTTGTGTACGAGTCTCGGTCATTTAATTAGTTAATGTTGTAATAGTATAATATTAGGAATCGGACTAGATAGTTAATCTAATCTTGTATATGTTTTGGGTTTAATCCCAAGCAAAACCCGAGCCTGGGTCCTAGTTAAATATCCCGCACGTCATTTAACGCGACGGGGTATATAAACTCTTTTCTATTTAGAAAAGAGTTAGTTGTTAAAATTCTAAATATTTTCCTTTTTCCAAAATTCTCTCATCTTTCTCTCTCTCTTCTTTCTCTCTCTAAAATAACTCACCTCCTTTCTCTTTTCTAGATCAAATTCGTGTATGATATATAAGTTATAAAGTGATTACGGGATCCTACAGACATCATATGTGTCATACGCATTGGGTTGTAGTTGCTTAGAGTGTCATGTTACGACACATCCATGACTGGTGATCGACAATGGGTAATTAACATGGGTCATGGGTCATGTGCATTAGGTTATCACTGGTCACATTTATTAATGGGTATTTGACATCATATGTGTCATAAGTATTGGGTTGTAGTTGCTTAGAGTGTCATGTTACGACACATCCATGACTGGTGATCGACAATAGGTAATTAAAATGGGTCATGGGTCATGTGCATTGGGTTGTAGTGGCTTATAGTGTCATGTTATCGACATATACTTGACTGGGATCGACAATGGGTAATTAACATGGGTCATGGGTCATGTGCATTGGGTTGTAGTGGCTTATAGTGTATTAGAACACATGCATGACCGGTGGTAATGGCAAATTCACATGAGTCATGGGTCATGTGCATTAGGTTATTACTGGTGACATTCATTAATGGGTATTTGACATCATATGGGTCATATGTATTGGGTTGTAGTTGCTTAGAGTGTCATGTTACGACACATCCATGATTGGTGATAATGGGTAATTAACATGGGTCATGGGTCATGTGCATTAGGTTGTAGTGGCTTATAGTGTCATGTTATCGAAATATACATGATTGGTGATCAACAATGGGTAATTAACATGGGTCATAGGTCATGTGCATTGGGTTGTAGTGGCTTATAGTGTATTGGACCCCATGCATGACCGATGATAATGGCTAATTCACATGGGTCATGGGTCATGTGCATTAGGTTATTACTGGTCACATTTATTAATGGGTATTGGACATCATATGGGTCATATTAGGGGTGTTCACTAGGCGGTTCGGTTTGGTTTGTTGGGAGATTTAAGCTATCCGTCACGGGGC
>BQNB010083112.1:0-25578 GCA_026074375.1 Tanacetum coccineum
AAAAGACTCTTCAAAATCAATTCCCTCCTCTTGACGGTAACCACGGGCTACTAATCGAGCTTTGTTCTTTAAAATTCCTGCTAGTTCGTATAGTTTCACTTTGTAGATCCACTTTAAAGTAATCACCATAACTTTGTCTGGTCGGGGTATGAGCTCCCATACTTTAAGTCGTTCGAGCTCATTAAGTTCTTCTTGCATTGCTTCAATCCAATAGGCTTGAGTCAAAGCATCTTTATACGTCTTGGGTTCAACAGCAGTAAGGAAAGCATCGTAGTAACAAAAAAGAGCTTGCTCATGTAATTGCAGCCAAGTGGAAACTGGTCTAGTGAGTTCACCGATTATGTTTTCAAGTGGATGATCCTTAGTCCATTTGCTTTTGTGTTTAGAAATTTGGTGATCAGAGTGCACAATTGTATGAATAAAACCCGATGATAAAGATTGATAAGAAGGGATTTCTGGAATTGGAACACCAAAGTACGGATCACTACCCATATGTGCAACTTCAATATCATGATTATCTTCTTCAACATCATTCGGAATGATGGGAGGTTCGGTTTCGGGTGTTGTTTGAGAATTACTTGGTGATGGTGCATCTTGATCAACTGTGGTTGAGGAAGGTGTACTGGTTGAAACAGCAGGTTCTGGAGCTACTACTTCATCAATTGGAGCAATGACTTCCTGGGTGGCTGGGAAATCAACACTTGGGTGCCCTTTTGAGGATTCAATAATTCATCAAACAACGGTTGAAACAGTATATCCAAATCAGTTCTTGAAGGTGGTATAAACGGGTGAAGGGAGGAGGATTTGCGCCGCAGTCCTGATCATGTGATTATTGTCAGGATGTCATTTCATGAAGTGGGGGTCCTGAACTGCTGTGTTCTGAAAGCCATTGCAAGTAAGCTATCAAAGTCAACGTGATGTGTTTCATGTTATTCATCTGGTACGTTTGTTGTAAATCGGAATGCTTTCTGCGTGGGTGCATAGCCAATGTGAATAAATCATATATCGGCCTTGGTAGTAACATTGCCTAAGTTCTCGCTATCTTATGTTTGCGGTGAGCAGAGTGCACCAAACACATGAAGATACGATAGGTCGGGAGGTTTGTTGTGCAGAAGCTCGTATGGTGTTTTACCATGTCGACGGCGTATCATGGAACGATTTTGGGTATAACAGGCTGTAGCAACCGCTTTGGCCCATAGAAATAAAGGAGCTTTTGCATAAATTAACATAGTGCGGGCTGCTTCAATTAGCGTACGATTTCGTCTTTCAACAACACCGTTTTGCTGTGGAGAGCGGGCAACAGATGTTTCATGAGAGATGCCAACCTTCTCATAATATTCACGCAATGTCTGATTAACAAACTCAGTTCCATTATCTGTTCTGATGCGTCAGACGGTTTCCTTAAGTCGTACTTGGATCATCTTCAAAAAATTGATAATAAAAGCTGGAGCTTCATCTTTTGATTGCAAGCATTTTACCCATGTAAATCGAGAGTAATCATCGACAATAACAAGGATGTACTTTTTTCCATTGACACTCACGACACGCATTGGGCCACACAGATCCATGTGCATCAAATAGAGTTTTTCTTGATTGGTGTCCTCAGATTTAGGTTTGTGGGGTTTCTTCGTGCTCTTGCCTTATACACATGCATAACACAAATGGTCCTTCGAACAAGACCATGTCTGGTAAGATGATTAATAGCACCGAAGTTCAAATGAGAGAGACGTCGATGCCATAACCAAGACTTGGTTTTAGAGGCCTTTGACAAGAGATAAATAGGAGAGGACGCCATCATATCCCCAAGAGAGAGTGTATAAAGATTGTCCCCTCGAGATCTAATTAATAAATCAACACCTTCTAGATTGCGAATGTAGTAGGTGTGTTGACGAAACGCAACTTCGAGGTTAGAATTATAAAATTATCCCACAGAGAATAGATTATACCCAAGTCCTTCAACGTAATAAACCCTTGAAATTGTAACATTCCCAATCTGATAGTCTCCATAACCCATAATCTTTACTACATGATCATTACCAAATTTGACTGTACCCAAGAACTTATTGACGAAATTAGTGAGCTGAGAGCGATCTCCAGTCATATGCTTGGAGCAGCCGGAGTCCAAATACCAGAGGACAATTTGGATGACCTGCAGAACATTGGAAACTATGGATCCCCAGGATTGACTGGGTTCTGAATTGTTAGCAGTTACAGATTTAATAACCTTATAATTGTTAACAGGAACACTAGTTTTAGACTTCCTAGGTTTCCTTGAGTAAACCAATGTGACGACAGGTTTAGGTGTTTTATTATCTAGAGCAGATGATTTCCTAAGGGGCACTTCAGTAGTTGTGGTAATCCTAGTTAAAGGGCACGCATTTCCTACTATAGTGAAGGTCCGACCAGTAGGTCTCCAGATATATCCAATATTGGTAAACACCTTTCCTGTTGGTTTCCAAACTTTTCTCTTTGAATTTTTCTTAACAGATCTAGATTTAGCACGAGCATTCACATTATTGATAAAATCAAGAACACACAAATCATGATTATCAGAAAGCATGCAACCATTACACTTAACACATTTAAGTTCATAATTCGCATTAAGCTTGGAATGCTGCACATGAGCAGTTCCTTTAGGTGCAACAACACAGTCTTTATTTTTCAAACTAGATTTAACTTTCCTAGGGTGGGCTTCTACTTTATTCTTCAGAGTACTACTTGGTGTTTGCTGAATCTTATCTTTCTTTGTATTGCCTGAAGGCTGTGATCCGCTAGCACTAGTAGACTGTTTTACTCCTGTAGAAGACAACATAGGTTTGTTAGAAAAGCTATTTTTGAGGTATGGGCTATTTTTGTGTTTCTTGAGGATGTGACTGGCTCAGTGAATCTAACTCTTTTAACTTTGTTCATCGGGGTCACAGCCACTAATTGTTCTCTAGAACTGTTGATACTAGGATAGGTTTTACTGATTTTAGAAAGCATCTCCTGAATTAGTTTAGTATACTTACAGGCAGATTCTAAGAGTGGATCTAAGGGATAATTAGCTTTAATATGATCGACTAGATCCCTAAGAACTACTGCTCTTCTTGAGAATGCTTAATATAGCGAAGAGTGAGCTGTCCAATTTGTTTAACAATTTAGGGGTTATTTAGTTCCACATTAACGTGATGCAACTCCGGATCACTAGGTGGTTGAAAACATTATTATCAACTAGGGCTTTTCCTTTAGTTTCCTTAATTCATCCTGAAGTGCAGTTATATGCCAAAGCCTTTTCCGTGAAGACTACAAATTAAATCATAAATTTTTGCAAGACTTTATATTGACATGATTAAGTAAACCATCACATTGTTCCTTTTGACGAATACATACTTGTTTAATCGAGTCAAAAAGTTTGCTTATAGGTCTGTTTCAAATGCTCGTTCTTAGCAATAAGCTTGTCACCATATGATCCAATTCAATATCAAAGGTTTCAAACTCTTCGAAAGCCCTGTTGAATCTTATCCTTATCTATTTTTCCACTTAGATATTTAATCTCTCTTTCAACTTCTTAATTACCGTGTCTTTCTCTTGGGACTGAGCTTTTAATTCATTTAATTCAAACAATTGATCAAAACTTAGAACACTTTTGATTTGAAACAAGAGTTTTTTCCCTTTGAAAAATTTCCTGTTTAAGTTGAGTGTCAACTTCTAAAGAGATACATTGTTTTTTCAAGAATGGAAAACTTTTGAACAACTTATCGTAAGTTTTCCCCTTTAACAAAATCCGTTTAAAGCTCAGTCTCAGTTTTTGAGACACATATGACATTCATGCACATCACAGAATCATCTCCACGTAAGGATATAACAAGTAAAGTCACAATATCTTTGCTCATTACTTGTATCTCAAGAGTCGTTCATTTTGTTTAAAACTTGATCCATCTGTAACTACAAACTGATTGGACTCAATACGATGTTGTTCCACGTCCTGTTTCATTAGATAGAAACATTTTGGACTTCAAAAAGTTCATGTTGGTTTAATGCAAATAAGTCCATCCAGAGCTTTTTACAAATGGAATTATTTCATCCCTAAAACAAGCTTTTGTATGTTCGAAACCCCACAAACCCTCAGTGATAGCTGTGGGTGTGGTCCTTTCTTTGACTACCACATCAAAGTTAGCAAGATGGTGTTTAAGTTTCTTCAAACTCGTGTTAACCATGCTGACTTTAGGAAGTTCTTTTGGAACCTCAACATTGGTGGGTCTAATAGAAAGTGTGGGTTCTGAAGAATTCACAGAATTCTGAGACCAAAAGGCTTGTTCAGCAGATAATTCAGTTTGTGGAACAAATCATGTTGGAAAATCTTTATAAAGTTGGTTAAGAGCAGCATAATCTATTGGTGTGGTATCAACTTGCTTTTCCTTTTCTAACATCATATTATCCTTATGTTTTAAAAGCATTTTGGAACGACTCTCTTCAGCAAGTGCTAAGGTCTCTTCTGAGTCAGGAATCACAATAGGATTAGTTTTAACAATAATATCACCAACATATAGCTTTGGTTTCGACTGCTGAGCTTTCTGCAGATAGAAGGGATTTTGAAAACCTAGAGCTTGTTTAGTGGTATTATCATAGAAAAACTGAGGTTTCGTCAACATGTGAACAGTTTTTGTGCAGATTGATCTCTTTTAAAACAATATTATCCAGTTGTTTTGATTTGCTTTCTAGAGCTATTCTCTATCAATGTTTCTAGAATATTCTTTCTTAAAATCATTTTTAGAAGAGTAACCGTTTTGTAATAAAGATTCCTTTATCTTTTAATGTTTTTGAAAGAGTTTGTTTAAGAAGATCAATCTCTACAGACTGTGCACATGTGTCTAAAAACATTATCCTTACTCCTTAAGTCAACATTTTGTCCTTCTTTCAAAACTTTAACTTGTTCCTTATATCTTTCAAGCTCAGTAGTTAAGGTATCATTGACACTCTTATTTTCCAGATTGGTCTTGGTACAATTAGCTACTTGGGTTTTAAGTTGTTTCAAACACAAAATAATATCAAAACATCTTGTTGTGCATAGGAGTTAGAATTCTGAACAGTTACATGTGTTGAATCATTCATATACCTGAGAAAGGAATGATATTGCTATACTGGTTATTCATTCTCTGAAATGATTCACAACATTTGTACTGTTGTAAGATCATTTTATAAAATTTTCTTTTATTATAAAGTTTGTAGGAAAATTAGTTTCACTTTCGTAGGGTCTATTTTGCAAAAATTCACATTTTAAAGAACGGGTTTCGTTCCCGTTCTCGGTTTTCAATTTTTATTTCTCGTTTTAACTCCGTTTTCATTCTAGTTTTTTTTAAACTTCGTTTTTAGTCAATTAGAATACATTTTAAAAGAAAAATAAAAATTAGGTTTAATTTTGTAGAATTTAGGTTTTTGGGCTTAGTTTTAGTGTCCCGTTTCGCGTTTTTAGTTAAATTTTGAGTTTCCATTAATTATCTTTATTCTTAATTGTTAGTTTATGTTGATTTTAAGAATTTTTAGTATTTAATCAAAAATGTCTTTGCTCTCATTCAAATCATAATCCAAGCTCAAACGTAGTTTCAATTGCATAAGTCGTTGGGGAAACCACCCGGGTGATCATACTTCCCGGTTAAATATACGTATTATATATTATATTATATATCTTTTAGAGTGAATTTTCCTTAGAGGAAACTTTGGGATAATTCTTAATTGCTCTTTTGGAATATAATTATAGTATATTTTATAGTGTATATAAAACACAACATCAATCACCTTTCTAGAACACTGGAACAATTAGACCGGAGTCTTGTTGGGAAAATTCAGATTGTTGGTTAATTTGGGGAGGATATTCTAATTAAGGAATGGATGACGATGGAGAATAAATGTTATGGTGAATTGATGATTGAAAATCATTGGATGGGTAAGTTACTGAAAGAGGTGTTGATGATTGATGAGTTAAGTATTGTTGAGACTGATAAGGTGAACCATACTGTGGAGATGGATATGTTGAAGCTGGTGGTTGAAGTTGAGTGTTTTGGTAAGTGTGTTGATGAGTTTGATAAGGTGACTGTGTTATTTGGTGAGATGCAACTAAAGCAAGAGGATCGGAGTTACGTTCATGCATCAAGCGAACTTCATTTGCATGTCGTTCATGTTGTTCCAAGTAAGCATGAAGCTGATCAACATTGGTAGTATGCAAGTCTTTGACCAATTTAACATCAGTAACAAATTTGATCCATTCATCAGGAAGTGTGTTCAGAAACTTGGTATTAACTTGAAATTGCTCCAGTGGCATCTTATAGATGTTCATACCATTGAGTAGCAGTGTGAATCTCAAGTAGTACTCGTGTAACGACTCTCCTTTCTTGTAAGTGAACTTGTCAAATTCATCATAAAACTTACACTCTCGTTCTTGCTTTGTTAACGATGTTCCTTTCATGAGCAGTTTAATCTTCTCCAAAAGATCCTTGGCTACACGATGTTGACTCACAAGAGCATAGATTTCTGTTGGAAGGCCTTAGAGAATGATATTAATTGCTTTGATGTCACAATCAGCTTGAATGGCTTCTGCAGGGGTGAGCTCAGTATATTCCTTAAGTCTTGTTACACCATCCACTGTGATTGATGGCCGGACAAGTGGACCTTTCTCAACGGAAGCAAGGATCATTCTACCATGTGGTCTATTCATCATATAAAATTCTATTATCCTTTTCCATGAATCATACAAATGTTTTTCAAGCATCGGTGGTTTATTGTCACCACCCGAGAGAAGTGATTTATCAGCAAGAGTCGTCATTGATAACGTGGTATCAAAAAGATTACTAATTGATCGATCGGTGGTAGAAAGAAATTGTGTTTGAATGTGTGGTTGTTGAGTCTTGAAATAATTCTTGAAACTACACGGGATTTTACAATTCTCGACAAAACCGGGAAAACAAGTTAATGTTTCACGGGATTTTACAAGTCAAAGAAATAACCGTATAATTTAAAATTTTGAGTTGATAGGTTTTGACTTGTTCGGTTTTCACTGGTTCGGTTATCTAGTTTGGTTATCAAACAAAAAACTAGTTCGGTTCCACTGGTTCGGTTCACTAGTTCGGTTCCAACAAATAAACTAGTTCGGTTCCACTGGTTCGGTTCACTAGTTCGGTTCCAACGGCTCAAGAGGAAAATACTAGTTCGGCTCAAGAGGAAAATACTAGTTTGGCTCAACAAGAAAAAACTAGTTCGGCTCAACAAGAAAAAACTAGTTCGGCTCCAATTAACTAAACTGGTTCGGTTCACTCGTTCGGTTAACTAGTTCGGTTAACTAGTTCGGTTTGCAAATTACTAAAAATGGTTCCGGTTCACTCGTCACGGTTTAACTAGTCGATTGTCAAATGGATTAACTTAGGTTTGGTTCAAACTAATGACAACTCGTTCGGTTCCAACTAAAATCAACTCGTTCGGTTCCAACTAAAATCAACTCGTTCGGTTCCAACTAAAAACAACTCGTTCGGTTCCAACTAAAACAACTCGTTCGGTTACAACTAAAACAACTCGTTCGGTTACAACTAAAATCAACTAGATCGGTTCCACTGGTTCGGTTAACTAGTTCGGTTAACTCGTTCGATCTTCTAGTTCGGGACTCCATCAGGACAAGACTAGTTCGGTTGTAACTGAGACGAAACCCAAATTTTCAAAACTCAAAAAGACACATTTTTGATTGGTTTTTTGCAAAAAATCTTGTACAACTAGTGTTACTAACCCTATAGGAACAAGAAAAATGACAACTTTAAGGTTTTTAAGCCAAAAAAATTTAAATCAAGATTTTGCTCTTTGTAAAGGTTTTGAACACAAATCAAAAGACAAACACAAAAACTAAACACACCACTCCATGGCTCTTGATACCAATTGAAGAATACTAGTAATCTTTGATATTATACAAGAACTAGAGAGAGAAGTGGGTTGGAAAGTTTCTAGAGAGAGAAAGTAACATGGATGATAATATTATTATGTGTGTGAAAAATGAGAAATGAAACAACCAACCACCCTCTCCAAGGCATGGAGAGGGTATATATACTACATACATGGCCGGCCATGGGCCTTAACGGGCTTTCCATGGGCCTTGGGCTAGACTAGCTTATAGACTAATCATATAACAAACTACGGGCTAAGACTATTACAACTTGGAAGTGACGATACTTTTCTTGTTTCCAACAATGGTGCACATAATTCCTAATATGCTTTTTAGTGACCAAAGTGGAAAGTCGGTTTTTAAACTTGTTTGAAATAATGACTATTCCCAACGTTGCATGATACTCCCTAAATTAGATATAGTTGATCAAGTTATGTTTAATTGAGGTCTAATGATACAAACACACATGGTAGTTGACTCGTTTCATGTTCGGTGTTTTTAGAAAAAGAAAATCATTTTGGTTATAGTTTGGGTTTTTATTTTGAAAACCGATGTTCTCTATAACATTAGGCTCTGATTACCAATCTGTCACACTCCGCTAAAGCAGAAACACGAGGTGCAGCATATTAATAAACATTACAAAAGATGATAGATAAAAATGTCATACATGATTAAATAAAGTAACAATTATCCGAATTATAAATATCCCGAACACAAGTTTAAAAGCTTACATGATACAAGAGAGTTGGTCTTTCATTTGAACAAGATAATTCCAAAAGATGCGAGTTTTCCAAAGACCATGACATTTATGCAAATGTCTAAAAGAAGTGCGCTAAATTTCCACTTTTAGAATGTCACCTGAAAAGCATAATAAAAATGGTCAACTATTGAAAATAGTTGGTGAGCTCATAGGAATATGTACACAAAATATAGTCGTAAAAAATATTAATGTCTAATAATAGTTTTCCAAATCGATATCAAGTTGCCAAAACTAGTCGAGAGTCCAACAATGACTCAAGTTTTCCAAAGACAGTTCCCATTAGAAAAGTAATGTGGCACAAATCAATATATGTATGCTATAGTGTTTTTGCAGGGCACTACTTAAACATATTCAGCATGTTCATTCCAAATATCTAAACAAGATTCAGTTGTATAGTGTGGCACAAACACTTAGTACTATGCACCCTTATGCGGAGAGTGAGAAGGGGTTAATGTCCTAATAGCGCTATCCATAAGTACTAAAATCTCAATCCCATTAAAGAGGATATAGTGAGCTAAAAGTAGTGGAGAGTTCCAAGCATCAAACAACATACATACCAAGTTCAAAGTTTCAACGCGTTTTCAAAGTTCAATAAGGTTCATAGTTCAACAAGTTTCAAAGTTCAACAAATTTCAAAGTTCAACAAGTTAAAGTATGCTCAAAGTTTAAATACTTAAAAGTACGACCATAGCAATTTTAATATGACACATCATGCTTTCCACCCCAAAATCATAAAAAAGGGTAAAAGAGGGGCTGTGAGGACTCACCTTAAGTCAAGGTAGTTACGGTATATGACGAGAATGACCAAACACGACCTAGGAACCTCAACGAACATATGCCTTTACAAATGACCTAAAAACAGTAATACGACACTCATTAGACTTTCAACGATATGCTCAGACTTAATAAAGAAAATACTAAGTCAAATATGTACTAGTTACGTCGTAAAATCACACTTTATTCACAAAGACACAAATACTCTATTCTATCCAAATTTTAATGCCGTTACGGGCAACCGTTCTGCCATGTTAAACTCGACCACTGACCAAGCCCTTCAAATATGTTATTATTCTGTATCTTAGGTATCTCTTATAATTTTCGTGAAATTTATTTAAGACTTATACCCGACCATTTATACCCGACTCCAAAAAGGCCAAATCTGGACACACAAAAGTATATTGAATGGAAGAGGGACTAAACCAAGGTTTTATGGTTAGGGCCAGTGGAATACTTTAAATAATATATAGAAGTACTTCTCATATCAATTTCAAACATATATGTGCCCTAGTTTATGATTTATAGATCAAATACCATAAGAGTTCAAAACAGTTTTTCTGGCAGATTTAACATCTTACACCATTATGCAAAATTTATTAATCAAACGACCTTAAATTTTTACAAATCTTATATTTTTGAAAACTAGACTCAGAGTTCTTGAGTTTGGACTCTTTAACCATGTCAAAACACTCATTTATCATCGACTTATACCCTATTAAATATGACCTAAAGATGAAATAGTGTGCTGATTGAAATATACCTTTGACTAAAACAAGTCCATCTACTAACCCATCATGCAAAAATGACCCAACCAACTCCCACAATCATTTTATACAAGTCTTAGCATCAATTTCATCCAAAAATCTTAGTGCGTTCATGGATAAAAAGGCTATTTTACGCAAAAACTTACAAGAAGTGTCATAACTTTTGAAAATCAAGACTTTAGGTCACTTTTCTTGCATAGATCTTGTAGCAAAAATAAGAAAGAACAAACCAAAGTTTTTGTATATAATTATTACTCATTTAAGAGTGTTTTACTAAGAAAATAAGGATCTATAATGATTTTACAAAAGCATGTATAAACATGAAAGAAAAGTCAAGAAAACCTCATTTTTTAAAGAGTTTTTGTACAAGAGACATACAAGCCATCTTGTACCATGATTTTTACCTTTGATCTTGCTCCTAAAAATATAAAATGATGGTTTTATGGTGGTGTCTTGGTGTTGCAGAACCAAAGAGAGAAGGAGGAACATATGAGAGGGTATTGGAGATCTATTTGCATGTAGGAGTGAATAAGGTGTAATGGTGAGAAAAAGGTTGAAGACAAGTGTTCTTAAGGGAGTGTACAAGTGTCTTATAAGAAAATAATACCGTNNGATGATGTAACGCCCAAGTCTTAAGAATGATATGCCACCTCGAGAGAAGAAATCATTGCACTTAATAAACAAACCAACGTTCTATTTGGATTAATAATGGTTAATACAATTTTCTTATATAAGATTCGACCGCTCTTTTATCTTTTGTTAATTAGCTTGCGTGGGTAACAGTTTCTTGAAATGATTGTAGTCACCAACCAAACTGTGCCAGTCTTTCACACTAAAAACCTCCCTTTTCTATTAGAATTAGGAATTAGACCGACGTAGGTTTAACATAGGATTAGAATAGAATTAACATAGATTATATAACCAAGATATTAATTAAATTGATAGATTTAACCTCGCTCTCAGTGATCAACACCCTACTTATTACGAAACTACTACCGATCAGGTACACTGCCCGTTAAAGTGTTGTTTTTTGTTGAGTCAGCAAAATATAAATTTAAAACTTGAATCATATAAACAAAACAACCCTACACTATAACACATCAATGATCATGGATGAGGCTCATACGACGAAGTACTCTATTCATTTGGGAGTGGATAAGATGTACCATGACATGAGAGATATGTATTGGTGGTAAGGTATGAAGAGAGATATAACTACCTACATTAGTAAGTGTTTGACTTGTTCAAAGGTAAAGGCTGAACATCAGAGACCTTCGGGTTTGCTACAATAGCCATAGATACCTGAATGGAAATGGGATAGAATTACCATGGATTTTATCACTAAGTTGTCGAGATCAAGTAGTGGGCATGATACTATTTGGGTAATAGTCGATAGACTGACTAAGTCAGCTCTTTTACTGGCTATATGAGAAGATTATAAGATGGAAAGGTTGGCAAGACTTTATATTGATGAGATAGTAGCAAGACATAGAGTGCCTGTGTTAGTCATCTCAGATCGTGATGGAAGATTTACTTCAAGGTTTTGACAAACGTTGCAGAAAGCATTGGGAACACGACTAGATATGAGTACTGCTTATCATCCTCAAACGGATGGACAAGGTGAGCGTACCATTCAAACTTTGGAAGATATGCTAAGAGCATGTGTGATTGATTTTGGAGGTAGTTGGGATACTCACTTACCTTTAACTGACTTTTCTTATAACAATAGTTATCATTCGATGTGCTCCATTTGAGGCATTGTATGGAAGGAAATGTAGGTCACCTGTTCTTTAGGCTGAAATTGGAGAAAGTCGGTTGATTAGACCAGAATTGGTACAAGAGATAACTGATAAGATGGTATTGATTAAGGAAAGGCTCAATGCGGCTAGATATCGTCAAAAGAGCTATGCTGACAATAGGCGTAAGCCGTTAGAGTTTGAGGTAGGTGATTAAATGTTATTGAAAGTATCACCTTGGAAAGGTGTAGTGCGTTTTGGAAAGAAGGGCAAGTTAGCACCGAGATATGTGGGACCATTTAAGATTTTTGAAAGGATTGGTCCAGCAGCTTATCGTTTGAGATTACCACAAGAGTTAAGTAGTGTACACGACACATTCCATGTGTCAAACCTTAAGAAGTGTCTGGCGGATGCAAATCTGCATGTGCCTTTAGAGGAAATTAAGTTAGACAAAACTCTTTGTTTTGTTGAGGAACCTGTAGAGATTATGGATTGTGAAGTTAAAAAGTTGAGATGTAGTAGGATCCAAACAGTTAAAGTTCGTTGGAATTCTAAGTGTGGTCCTTTTGTGAAGGCTAAGTATCCAACATTGTTTGCTGATAGTGCTGATGAGATCATTAGTTAAATTTTGGGACAAAATTTCCCTAAGGAAGGGGTACTGTGACACCCGTGATCAAACCAGGTTAGTTTAGCCAATAGTGTTAGCCTAACTAAGTGTTATGTGATTTGAGTTTGTGTGCGAGATTCAGTTAGTGCATTTGATATTATGTGATAAGGTATATGTGTTGCAATTGTTGTGTGAGAGGCTTCAATTTAAATATTTAGTCATTTTATTTCGTTGGAAATGATTATTTTTGAGATAGTCATTTGTAAGTTATTTTGTTAATCGTAGAAATTGGAAAAAATTTATAAAAGTAAGCATCGTTAGTTTCGATTTAATATTTTAAGAGTAAATTGAAAAAATGGTCCTTGTGGTTTGGCCAAATTGTAGATTTCGTCTGTCGAATTTCGAAATTGCAAAAACAGTCCGTATTTTGAAGGTTTGGTTCCACTTTTGGTCCTTGATTGACCTGAAATGACTAAAATACCCCTATTAACGGACGGTTTTTGTAAAAGAACAAAGGGATATTTTAGTTATTTTAAGTCGACCAAGGACCAAAAGTGGAACCAAACCTTCAAAATACGAACTGTTTTTTGCAATTTCGAAATTCAACGGACCAAATCTGCAATTTGGCCAAACCACAAGGACCATTTTTGCAATTTACTATATTTTTAATGGATTTGGATTCTAAGATTTAATTATATAGTGGGTAATAAGAATATTTGAGGAAAATTATATGTAAATAAATATTTTCTAGTTTGAAATTATGTGTAAATAATTTAAGGGTTTTCAAGTAAATGTGTAATTTAGTAAATATATATAATAAAAATGTATAAAATATATGTGCCCAAAAAAAAGAAAAAAATATAATATATATTTTATAGGGGTGTTTGGATCGGCTAGAAACAAAGAAAAAAGGAAGGGATAAATCCAAGTTTGATTAGGAAACAAATCTTTTTGATACTTATCCTAAAACTAGCATAAATACTCTCATAAACCTAAACCCTAAATCACTTTTCCTCCCTCTCCTCTTTCTTGTGTCGACCGGCCATCAAGAAGCAAAGGGAAAACCATCAAAAAAATTCAAGAGTTTTTAAGGTGTAAGATTTGTGTGTTTCGCGGTTGAAGGTTTTCGGTATAAACTCTAACTTAATCTTTTCTTTAATTTAATTGATGCTAACTTTTTAATTAGTGGAATTAGGGTTTCATAAGAATTCAGTAAACATGTTAGTTTGATCATTAATAATCAATTAGAGTATAATTAATAGTGTTTGGATGTGTTTAGTTATGTTTAATTGTTGTTAAATTCGGAATTAAAACTGGCCATATTTTTAGGTCAACTTGTAAGAGTCATAACTCGGTCATACAGATAGTTTTTATTGATTTTCTTGATTCTAAAATTAACTGTAGAGAGTCTACTTTCCAACCCAAGTGATTTCGTGAATTAAAAGTGAGTGAAAGTCAGTCAAAATATTTTTATAAGATTCGTTATCGAATCTGAGTTTTTAGGTCAGATTTTGGGTTGTGTTTGTGAGGTCAAAAATCATATCAAAACATCTTTTTAATTGATGAAACTTGAAATGGAATAAGTTCTAGGTGTCTATGAATTTTTGAAATTTTTATAGATTTTTCCCAAGTGTTTAAATAGGTCTGGTCAAGTCAAACTTTTTGGTGTGCATATCAGATCTGAATCTGATCAGTTTGTGTTGTTGATTTTTCTAAAAATAGTTAAACTTATTTTCATTGGTTGGAAAAATTACAGTAGTTTCATAACTCATTGAAGATAATGTCATCCTAATTTGGGAGTCCAAAGAGGTCTTTTGGTATTTTATAAAAATTCATAAAGTGACTTCAAAATTCTACAGAAAACTAAATATGTGAACACTAGTCTAAAACATGTATAGAGCTTAGATAATGTATAAGAATCAGGATGGGATGTTTATACATGTAATTTAGACATTAGTATCCATCAATTGAAAGATTACATGGATAAGGTCGTAAAGCCGTGACCATGTGTAACCCGTTCATTATGATTGTGTAGATTATTGCTTTGATTATTAACGCGCAAATTATGAAGCTTGAGGTGAGTTTCTCGTAGCCCATTTTTAAATGTTTTCTTAGTGTGGAAATGGATACAAAACTATTTTTAAATATTTTTCATGCTGTGATTAAATGATTTTGAATTGTTTTATTTTGGACATGGTTATATAGTTATTCATGTGGTATAATTATGTGTGCAAGGTTACATGATACATATGAGATACATGGATACATGAGTTACTTGTGATTTAACAACCGGCATTTTCAGAACTTTAAATGACTATTTTACCTTTTGACTTTTTCGGTGCGACTTGACTTTTTGACTTTTGACCTTTAATTGTCACATAAAAATGATTACCGCGTAACCGACAATTTTTCGGAACATCATTAAATAATAAATCATTTATTATTACATATCTCTCATTTAGAAATTTATTTTTCAAACTTATTTGACTTAAAAACGAAAAGATAAATGTTATTCTTAAGTTTGACTTATCAAAAACGACCCGTCAAAATGCGTTATTAATTATAGGGTATACTAGTGTTTGACATAAAATGGCATTCCGAACAATTTTTTAGTTTTACCCGAGACCCGAAACCAAGCAGAAAGTGACTAAAATACCCTCGCAAAATTTTAAAAACGACACACAACGCGTACCGGCACAAAAATAATTAAATTTATATTTAATTATCACAATTTATTTAATAAAAATATTTAATAATTTATTTAACATTTTATTGAAGAACGTTTGTTGAAAACGCAAATATTTAAATTAAAGTTTTATTTTACGGACAAAGCTTGTCTGTGATACCAGATGATTACACAAATAAATAATGACATTTAAATAAATTTTATAAAATATTAATAAAATACTAGTCGTGTAAATGCTCACATTTTTGTGATTTGAATCGTCCGTTAACTAGCCCAAACGAGTCCAGAACTAATACTTTACAAAAATTACACTTTAAGTCCCTATGGAAATATTTACAACTTCTACCCTAAACTATACAACACTTGCTACATTTTTTTATACTTTTGAATATATATAAGAAACCCATTAGGGTTAAATCATTTAACCTAGCCTCCACACGTACATCTTCTCCCTCTCTTCCCATTTTTCCTGCCAACTCCGGCCACTACCCGCCGCACGCCGGCCGCCACATCTCCACGACACCACACCACCGCTGCCACCATTTAAACCATCCGAACACCTCACCACGATCATCGCCACCACGTTAACATCATCACCACGCCACCCTCGCGGCTGCCATCTCTACGCCACACACCATTATCTCTACTGCCACACCACCGCTACCACCAACAACATCATCATTACCACAACCACTCATCACCACAATCCCTAACGCCACACCATCATCACCTCGTCACCATCTCCCAACCGACGTCACAGCCGCACCACCTCGGCTGCCACTCCACTGCAGCCACCTCACCGTCACCAGTCACCACCACATAGGGTGCGTTTTGTTTGGCTGTGTAAACACCAAAAAGGGTGCGTTTGGTTTAACAGAAAGCACCAAGGGTGCGTTTGGTTTAGCAGAAAGCACCAAAAGGGTGCGTTTAGTTTAACAAAAAGCACAAAGGGTGCGTTTGGTTTAGCAGAAAGCACCAAAGGGTGCGTTTGGTTTAACAGAAAGCACCAAGGGTGCGTTTGGTTTAGCAGAAAGCACCAAAGGGGTGCGTTTGGTTTTCTTAACAGCGCCAAAAGGGGGGTGCGTTTGGTTTTAACAACAACCTTTAGGGCATGTTTGATGGTATAAATCGACTAATAAATCATATTACAATGTTTAGTAATAAAATCAGATCTAAATGGTGGTTTAGTGGTTAAATAAATGTGCTATTTATTATTTTGCTTTTGTGTTTTACAACACATACGGTGTGTTTGGTTCTGCGTTTTACAACACATAAGGTGTGTTTGGTTTTGCTTATTTTTATTATCTATCTAGTCTCATTTAGATATATATTGAAACGCGTGGGTATTTGCAACACGGATTAATTGAAAAGGGGAAAACATTGAATTTTGTAAAAATGGAAAACGTTGTATAAACGAATAGGACATGTCGAAATTTCTATAAATTTCTATACTTAGTAATTTTCACTATAATTTCTATTATTTTAGAAACCCGATAAAAGGATGAAGTTATATAGTCTTTAAGCTTATTAATTCGTAATTATACGATAACGGTAACCCGGTAATTAAACGAAAATTATACTTTTACAAACGAGACAACTATTTTAGCTAAAAAGGAGACGAAATACTAATTTATAAAATATTATTTTAAAAATTCCCGACTAGAAGATAAAATCATAAATTTTGTAAAAACATTAAAGACATCGTTTACATAATTCGTAACTTTAAAACGTGCGCTTAGTTTTATGCAAGAACTCTGTATTAATTTAATTGGTGACTTCCTAACACATGTCGAAATATATTCTTGTTTTATTTTTCATATGTAATAAATATTAGGTATATATATTACCTACTTTAACTTGTTCTTCGACTTCTTTTAATTACATATTCCTTTTAAGGTATAATACCGGCCACGTGTTATAAAATTTTCTTGTCTTTCATATGTAATATATACAGAATATATTACATACTTTGCGTTTACTTTTTGATTTATTTTATTTAACCAACCACCAAACTATTACAACTTTAAATCTAAATCTTTTATCAACATATCGCGTTGATGTAATCATCCATCGAAAAACCCAAATACATTATCCTAGGCTAGTGGGTCATAGCCGTTAAGATAAGCCGCAACTTCTTGGTCGAGCCATTCTGGTTTCCGTTTGTGGTGTGCTATATGTGCATTTCTGCCAATCGTTCTACAACATCGAGGTGAGTTTATAGCCCCTCTTTCACTTGTTTTACAATTACTTTACAAATCTCGAGGGAGAATACATGCTCGTTACGACTTGTTTACATATTCATTTACAATCTCTTTTAAATACTTGATTGGATACTTGATTTTGTAAATTGGTTACAAACTCGTTTACATACTCGTTACAAACTCGTTACAACTTTGTTATACACTCATTTGCATATCTCATGGTGAGATACAATACTTGTTTTTACTTATGGACGCAACATTTATATTTACTCTTATGATCTCGGATTAGCTTAAACTGCATGAATTGTGAATTTCTCGGAGGGTACGCGCGAATGTTATAAAATAGATCTATTTGAGATTGACAATCCCCGTTCGGGTGATTAGCTATCACTGGAGACGAACGTTATACCATGTCGAAATACAACTGGATTGGTATCTTTAGTGCCAACAACCACATGCATATGAACAATTACTGTGCCTTAAATAAAGTGGCATACATATAAGTTTACGCAGCAGTTTCATGAACTTAAAGTAATCGTAATCACCCATTGGGCAATACATACTTGAAACATTTTGTGTAGTTTTAATTATCATGCATACTTTGAACTATTGCGGTCCAACTTTCATACGTATAATTTTGTGACTATTATAAGGGTTGAAATGATCATACACACTTTGCAAATCTTTGGTGCAACATTTATACTTAAACAAACCTATGAACTCGCCAACTTTATGTTGACCCTTTTAAGCATGTTTTTCTCAGGTGAATTAGATGTTTGGCTTACTTGATGTGCATTGGAGTCTAAATTGACAAGATTTCATTCATGGATTTCAACTTACATACAAATGATCAAATCACGTAGTATTGCTTTTAAGCTTTTCATTGTGATGCAATTATGGGACAAATTTTATATCAATTTCAAGAAAATCAACGAGTTTACTTTTCAAACGACACATTTAGAGGTCGTTCTCTTGTATCTTGTGCTGTTGTATTATGAAGTAACGCCCCGGACATATTTTCGATGCGACCCATTTTTAGGGGTGTTACATGTGCCATTCCAGGCAAACGTGGTAACTCTTATTATTGATGATACATGGATATAATGCTAGCTTATTTTTGTGATGTTGGATCGGGAGTAACGCATACCTACTTTGTGATATGACTTGGTATCCTATGGTTTGAGATACATGATGCATGCTATTAACCGTATGACTGTCCAACTTTTATTTTATGTTCACAGATTATTATCTTTGTTTTATGATTAAACCTACGAGCTCACCAACATAATGTTGACACTTGAGTATCCATTTTCAAGTGAAGGTAGAGAAGCTTAAGAGATTGAGACTGCTTGGCTATTAAGACTTTAGGATCCCCTGCATTTGAAGACTTACTAGTTCTCACTTACATTTCCATGTTTAATATACTTTTATACTTGGTACTTGTTTATTTCGGATTTGCGTTTTATGACTGTGTATTCTTGTGTTTCGATTAACCTCGATACAAGTCCCCTCTTGTGTCAGGTTTCGTCATGACATTTTGATTTATTTAGTAATTATGCATTTTAGTTATTCTCTATTATGACATCAATGTGTTGTGGCGATGCCTATCGTGTTACGTCTCACGATTCTGCCTTGGCGGGGTGTGTCAGGTATAACCTTTATGTGGAACAAACCATTATATATGTGTGGATATGTACACGTGTATGTTTCGCATGTCCGTTTATGACATTAATTGTATCTATATATGTTTTTTATGTAGGTATACAGACGTGTATATGCGTGAACGCGTAACTATATCAAAAAATAAAAGAAAACGATTATGTTTGTGGGAAAGTCGTGGGTAATTTCCCACACATTACCTACCAATATGATAAATCCGTGGGAAACACGTGTGTAAATACCCACGGATTTCCCACAAAAATGATCTTTTTACGTTTTTGTATACTTACACATTCTGACATGACTTAGTATGTCTTCATATTTGTTTTTAGTTTCATATTATATGTTTTTGTTTATTAACGTATCTATGTGTATGTGTAAGTTTATGTATAACCTTAATGTGGAACAAACCATTGTATATGTGTGAATATGTACACGTGTATGTTCTGCATGTTCATTTATGACATTCACTGTATCTATAGATATTTGTATGTAGGTATACCGTATACGTGTATATGCGTGAACGCGTAACTATATTGTCTTTATGTTTCTGTATACGTATACATCCCCAAATTACTTAGTATGTATTAATATGTGTTTGTATATACATATTTACGAAGCATTATGTAATAGCCCGTCCCACATCGATATGAAATAAGACATTCGTGCCCTTTATAAGCGCAAGTGATGGGCTACTAGTATCGTACACCACAGTACATGCTTAAAGAAGGAACTTTCTCTACATATTTGCTAAAGAAGGATATTCTTTGTGTGTTTGCCTTTACGACACTACAATGATTATGTACAATTCCTAAAAGTTAAAACAACTTCGCATCAATCGTGCAACTCTTAGGGCATCAATCATAGTTACATAGGTCTAATGAGAATATCATGAGTGTAAGTGAGATAGTTCGTAGCAACTCTTGTAGTATTGATATAAAACAAGAATGATATGCATTATAGTTATCACAAGTAAGGGTGAGCATTATGTAAAACTCAGATCGGACCATAAAAACCAGACCGGACCGAGACCGTGTTAGCCCAAAACCACGGATCGAGGATCGGACCGAATGTGTTCGGTCCAATCTGGGTCGGTCCGGTACGGTTCTTCGGTCGGTCAGGTCCGAGAAGGCATTATTGGGCGGTTGTATGTAAGACTGGACCGAACCGACTCAGACCGAGGGCCGAACATGGGGTAAAGTATGGATCGAGGACCGAACCAAAATAGGTTTAGTCCGGTTCGCGATCCGATATGCCACCCCTAACTCACAAGTTTATATTTTTTTCATAGTTAGGTATATAAACAACTTGAATTCTTTTTACAATTTCTCCAAATTTTGGAATTTCCCTCATATTGTCAATGGACCCGCTCAAAAATTTCCTCAAAAATCAAATTCACACTTTCATTATCCCTAACTCCCTCCATTTGTTTTCTACAACATACAGCCACCCTTATCCTCTTCATTCCATCTCACATACTATCTTTATTTTTTCATCAAATAAGCCAAATCTGATTCTTGTAATCGTCCCTTGCTAGTCACAACCCCTAATCATTAGTCGTATCCTTGCACATCACATACCACTCACGATTCACCATCTCCACTCCCGATTTCAAGTCCATTTATCAACAAATCAGGTACTTTAATGTGTTATATGTTCAATTTAATCACTAATTTGACATCTTCATCACTCTATTTTGTATTGGTTGATTTTAGGAATTAGGGTTCATATAAACCCAAATCTATATAACCTTGGAACATGCTTTATGTTGAAGTTGATGCTCATTCCAAGGTAGTTACTTGATTTTTTTTTCATTTTATGATTAATATTACATGACTTTGCTTCAAATCTTGATAGCTTGTATGGTCAAGGTTAAAAAGTGGATTGTTTGCAGAATCTTGGAAAAATGGCCTAAGTAATATTGGATGCTCATTTGTATTTCATGGCTGTGATTAGTTCCAGTGTTGAATAATTTTATCTTTTTATCGAATTTGGGTTGTTATAGTCACTTAGGCAACAAGCTAGTAATTTGTGTTAAAATTTGTTTAAGTACTTAATTTAGTAAACCAATTTTGCATTTTAGTTGTCCTAAGAATGGTTACTGCTAGTTAACAGGCATTGTTGTTACAGGAGAATATTATGTATATGATGGATGGTATACATGCTTATGTTCAAACTCTTCAAAAAATGAGCAACTCATTACACTATTATAGTGGAGGCAATACTTGAAACAACTTGTAAAATGAACTAAATTATTTTTTGTTTACTTGATGCAATATGTGCTTTGATTTGGTTATACTAGATGATTATGTGTCATAAATAAAGTAGTACATACTCATAAAGCATAACAGTTTATATGCTATACTTTGAAGTAGCTTAGATATTTGTTTTACTTGTTCATTTCTTGCTAGATTGTCAAGTAGTTGGTTAGTAAGATGTCATGTACCTAGAATTTTCTTGCTAGGTTTTCAAGTTACTGAACTAAGTTCTCTTGTGTCGTTACTGATGAGATGACATAATCATTTTTCTAGGTGTTGTATATCAGAAGTTGAGTTAAAAATGATGAAAGACGAGGAGCAATTTTGAAACGAAAAGAAGTAACATATATTGAATCAATGCATAAAGAAAGAGCGAGAACATGACTACCTCTGCCTATACTTAACTCCAGCAAGCCGTATCATCCGCGTCCACCAATTATAGTGACCTAGTATAACTTATTAATTTAGCCATTTTGATTGTACTGTTAAAATATATGGCTGTGTAGTTGGATTACAATGTGGTATCTATTGCACATTTTGATATTAAAATCTGTGGTTTCGCTTGATTAATGCAGCTTGTTTGTTGGATTGTGTTTTATTTAATTCTAGTAAGTATGCCAAAATCAATCTATAAGTTTAAAAAGGTATAAACATGGTCATGATTCTGTGGAAAAAGGGTTTGTAGATAATCTGTGGGAAAATGGCAGTGTGAAAAGTTCTTGGAATATTTGTGGTAACTTATTTTGTGGGAAATATGTGGGAACTATTTCTGACTAATTTCCCAATGAAATATATGTGGGAAAATAGTCAAAGACCTATGGGAAAGTTGGTGGCAAAATATTTAGCAACAAGGTTTTTACACACGGAACAAATCCGTGTGAAATTCATGGAAAAAGGGCATTTTTCCACGGGATTTCTCACGGATTTTACCATGGGAAAAACCTGTTTTTGTAGTAGTGTATGTTGCGTCTCATGACGGAGATGCGCCGACGGTCCTAACATATTCACCAAAAACCCATAATGAAAAACCAAAACTTTTTTGAAATAAATAAAAATCCACTCAAAATCGAAAATTTTGTTAGAGTTGATAAACTTACATAACCAATTTGATTTTGGTACAACTTGTTGCGTGCAATTTTAAATCCTTATTTCTTGAATTTTGATGAGGAAGGCGTTTATATAAAATTTATGAATTTTATTGTTTTTGAGAACAAAATGTTGGGGAGGTGATGGTACAATACTTAGATATTATAATCGAGATTAGTGTAAAGAGTTATATTATTATTACATAATATAATACTATATTAGTAAAGGGCAGGGAAATATTCTCTGAGGTTAATGGTGCGTTATAAGGTTAGTCCTTAATTATTAACTTTGTGGAAAACTAGAAGGGGGGGATTGAATAGTTTACCGTTTTTTAATTTATTGTATTGTTTGTTTATAAAAACTTAGATTCCAATTAATGTGATCTCAACGTGCACACAATATGAACAATTCGACTAGAAAGATCAAACCACAACACAAGGATTTATAGTAGTTCGGTAACGAAGCACCTCTTCGCCCTACTCCACTCCCCGAGTACCCAACTCGAGAGTTCTCTTCACTATGTCAACTCCTTTTAGGCGGAGAAAACCGTACACAAGTAGCTTACACCAATTTCCGACACAAAGCCAAATGGCAAGTTCTAATCTTAGCTAGAACCAATCTACCACACACTTTGTATTTTGAGGACTAAAATACTAACCGCACTAACACACGATCTCTTTACCTAAATACTAACACGATCACCTCAATCTAATCTATTCACTCTATGATCACCTCGATCTAACTATACTCTCTATGATCACTACGATCAAACAATAACACACAATTACACAAGATGTACAAATGATTTACAATTTATAACACAATCGTAACTACGTTACGAGAACACAAATTAAGCTATAATACTTCTTAACTTGATGGTAGAAAGTATTTTTCTCTTGCACTTGAAGATCTAAGCTTGGATCACTTGAAAACAAATACTTAGAATTAAATGATCAAAGAAATGGAAGTGAACGTAAAGTGATTTTAGAAAAGAAAAAATGTGTGCAAAAGGTGAAAATCAGTTGGGAACAGTCTGAACCAGGGAGCGTTTTGGACTGGCCGGCCCCCTGAGCTCCTAGGCCGGCCCCCTTATTAATAAGGGGGCCGCCCAGAGCCAGATGCTCATTTTTTTGTCTTTTCCAGGGGAGGTGTTTCCTGCATCAAATGTATCCATTTCTAGGTGAAAATTTTGAATTTAAAACATTTTTTTGAATAAAACATTTCTTATAAATACAAAAATATTTTGTAGAAGATATAAAAATGTTTGTTACATTTTATAAAAAAATGTGAGGTTGAATAAAAATTCATTTGATCATAAAATGCATTAAGCATTTATTTATTTATACCTTTAAGTGATTAATTTTCGAAATGAAAATTTACGACTAATTACTTGTTTACGTTTAATTTTACATAGAGCGTTTTCACATGTTGTGATTTTCAAAACGTAGAGAAATCAAAAAATATTAATAATGTTTTTAGGCATTATTTCTATCAACAATCTCCCTTTTTTTGATGATTACAAAATTTAAACTCATTAAATGTAAAATTATTTTTAAACAATTATTTAGTGAGTTTTATTTTCATTTTCCCCCTTTTTGTAGAAACAAAAAGGCTTCGTCGATGAATACGCCTAAAATCGATGGAATGAATGCTCCCCCTTGATGTGTACTCCCCCTCGTTTGTGGGCACCAAAAATTGAGCTATAGAAACTTTGCTAAAAAAATAAGTTAGAGGAACAAAACCAATGTTTCTAACATATGGCAATGTCATGAAAAATATTTAAACATGGTGACAATATATTTTCGCCAACCATCACAAACATCAACCAATAATACTCAACTATATATCCATATAGGAGACACCTAACTAATTTACCAATTGCACATTTAAAAACATAGAATAAAAGTCCATTCATTCAACATAAAAATTGTGTGTTCAGTTATACAACTAGCATACATTAAAAAGAAATATTATGCTTAAGGCATAATAATACATCATTCATAAATAAAAGCTACATAGGTTCTAATTTTCCTAGAATGCCATAGGACTTGCTTGCAAAAGGTTTGGTTGAAAATTATTTAAAGCATGAGTGACTAAATATAGAGTATGTTTAGTTTGAAGAAATTGATGGTGGTGGTGGCGAATTTGGTGGTGGTGGTTGTGAAAACATGTGTTCAATGTAAAAAAAACATGTATTGGAGTTCATCTCTCAACCCAAAGATAAGAGTGCGGTTGTGAATGCAACATAGGCATGAATCTCTATGTGCTTCAAGAAGGTCCCAAGGTATGGGATGACCAAGGATAGGTAGTGAAGGTGATAGAGTGTTGAATTGAATGCCTAGTAGAGTGATTGGTGAATGGGTGATAATGATATCCATAGGTTCATTTTCTTAAGTTAGAGGTGGTGGAGGTACTCTTGAAGGAGGAGACATTGGTGAGTTCAAGTAGCCATTGGTTGATGGTGATGTGGAAGAGGTTGGTGATTTGTGTTTGGTAGCAATGGAGGATAAAGAAGTGACCACGGTGGATGGAGTTTGTAAGGGTGCATTTGGGGCACTTGGTGATAAGACTTGGTAATATGGGGAAGGAATTTTGGTGTCATCATGAGTGAGGTCAATGAATAATTGTTTTGGTGGAATTATGTTGATTTTTGGTCTTTTGGAAGGTTTGAAGGTGGAAGCTTTAGTGGATGCCATGGAGGTAATGGTGGTTGATGATAAATGAAGAAGATGATGAATTGGTAGTGAAAAATGATAGGTAATTTATGGAAATAGAATGGTTTAGAAGTGGTATGAATTTGAGTTAGTTTAAGCATTTCTAAATAATGTTCGTGTTTTCTGGGTAAGGATAGTTGAGGCTAAGTAAAAGAGTGTCAAAAAGCAGAAAGAAACAGTAAAAATCGTGAGTAGGTAGGCCGACCCCCTTATCTATAGTGTCGGCCCCCTTATTGATAAGGGGACCGCCCTTATGAGCTAAGGGGGTCGCATATTTGATAATTTTCAGACGTCCACATTTTGATTTTCAAAAATTTTGTGAGAAAGGTTGTGTTTGGTGAACAATTTGCAGCAAGTCCTATGCATGTGAATATATAGATGTGCATGAAACAACTAAATATACATAAAACAAAGATGCATAATTATGTCA